>JADZMA010000488.1:0-34077 GCA_020796225.1 Arion vulgaris
GGGGAAAACAGATCCTGCTACAGTATGTAAGTAAACAGTATCATCTGCTCATAGTGTGTAAACAGTATCATCTGCTACAAGTAATACTGTAAGTAAACAGTATCATCTGCTACAGTATGTGAAAAAGTATCATCTGCTAAGTATGTAAGTAAACAGTATCATCTGCTACAGTATGTAAGTAAACAATATCATTTTCAAGTATGAAAATAAACAGTTTCACTCTACAGTATGTAAGTAAAAAATATCATCTGCTACAGTATAGTAAACAGTATCATCTGCTAAGTATGTAAGTAAACAGTATCATCTGCACGATGAAGTAAACAGTATCATCTGTTACAGTTTTAAGTAAACAGTATCATCTGCTACAGTTTTAAGTAAACAGTATCATTGCTACAGATGTGGAAACAGTATCATCTGCTAAGTATGTAAGTAACAGTATCATCTGCTACAGTATGTAAGTAAACAGTATCATCTGCTACAGTATGTGAAGTAAACAGTATCATCTTCTACAGTATGTAAGTAAACAGTATCATCTCTAAATGTAATAAACAGTATCATCTGCTACAGTATGTAAGTAAACAGTATCATCTGCTACAGTATGTGACAGTATCATCTTCTACAGTATGTAAGTAAACAGTATCATCTTCTACAGTATGGAACAGTATCATCTGCTACAGTATGTAGTAAACAGTATCATCTGCTACAGTATGTAAGTAAACAGTATCATCTGCTACAGTATGTAAGTAAACAGTATCATCTGCTACAGTATGTAAGTAAACAGTATCATCTGCTACAGTATAGTAGACAATATCATCTGCTAATGTGATGTAGTAAACAGTATCATCTGCTACAGTATGTAAAACAGTATCATCTGCTACAGTATGTAAGTAAACAGTATCATCTGCTACAGTATGTAAGTAAACAGTATCATCTGCTACAGATAAGTAGACAGTATCATCTGCTACAGTATGTAAGTAAACAGTACCATCTGCTACAGTATGTAAGTAGACAGTATCATCTGCTAGAGTAGTAAACAGTATCATCTGCTACAGTATGTAAGTAAACAATATCATCTGCTACAGTATGTAAGTAGACAATATCATCTCTACAGTAGTGACAATATCATCTCTACAGTATGTGACAATATCATCTCTACAGTATGTGACAATATCATCTGCTACAGTATGTGACAATATCATCTTCTACAGTATGTGACAATATCATCTTCTACAGTATGTGACAATATCATCTTCTACAGTATGTGACAATATCATCTTCTACAGTATGTGACAATATCATCTGCAATTCTTGTGAAGGGATTCGGGAAATTAAGGCTAGTAAACCCAGATAGAAAATCATAACTGTCTATTCGGTCAGTATTGTTACACAGAAGGCTAGATGAGTAACCCTTGATCACAAGTAATAAAGAAAAGAGAAAGTATACGCTCTGAAGATTTCTACGATGAAGATAAAGGGTATTCTCTATCTCGGTTGCGCAAGTTATGCATACCGATAGGTGCGGTAAGACGGAAAAACACACGAAAGACACCCCAGTAGATACATCAATCAATGCAAAACCGGAGTTGTTAGTTAAACACACTAAAATACATTCGGATGACATGTCCTAAACGGGAGAAGTCATGCGTTTGGGGCCACAAACCCAATGTGCAATGAAACGTTCTGAAAAAAACCAAACATATCAAAAAAGAGTGATTAAAAGGGTAAAGAATGAAAGAAAAAGAAGAAGGAGAAGATAACATACATGTTTGGGGAGGGGGGGAAAGAATTATAAAATTTTGTCTAGGAGATGAAGATCACCCTTACAAAAATGAAACAAATAAACAATTTTAAAATGCGGGATAGTGTTTTTCCAGGAAAGGTTTTAAAAGGGGGTTTTAATTCCCAGGGAAAAGGGGTTATTTTTTTTTGTTTTCACTCTCCAACCAATTAAAATCCTAAATTTGGTTCCAAGAAGAATTAAAAGGAAATGCGTCCTTTCCTGATCGAAACATCGTCCATCTTGTTTTGATTAAAATGAAAACGGGGCCCAACCCTTTTTTCACACAGAAATCAACCACAGGTAATTTGAGTCGTTGATTTTTGGGGCCAAAATTTAAAGTTCAGTAGTTTGCCATTGTTTTTTAACGGTAAACCCCCTTTTTTACATTTTGAAAATTTCCCAAGGAAACGAATTTGTTTCCAAACTTCCCCACCGGGGGGTTTTAAACCCAAAGGTTCCCGGGGGTTTGGGAGAGACCACTCCCGTTGAGTGAAAGCCCCAAAAAAAAATACAGACCTCACCACATTCCCAGTATGGGTAAACCGATCAAAGAAAATTTTTTGAACTTATAAGTGTTGTTAGACAATCAACGACTCTTTTTAACGGGTGACCGATGGCGAAGTCAATAAAGGATATCCCAAATTTCATTAAAATAACTATTTAAAAGAAAACAGGGAAATATAAAAACAAAAGTTGAAAACTACAACAAATAAAGTTGATTGGGCTTGTAAGGGGAAAAAGTCCTCAGGGCACTGTGTCTTTAAAATACAAGAAAAAAATGTAGAAAAAACAAGGTGAGACGAAGGATGGAACAAAAATTTTCCCACAGTATTTTGGAAAACATGTAAAAAATGTATAAAGGGAAAAATTAAAAAGTAGGTCAACCACCAAAATGCAAAAATAAACCCTTTGGGGGGGGACTGTAAAGTGTGCATCCCAGACAGAAAAAAACCCAGAGCACATCCTGCAGTCATGTCCATCAAAATACACCAACGAAAAGAAACAGGGCTCTCAGGAAAAAAATTTTAAAGACCAACCCAGGGGGGAAAACCTCGAAGAACCCAACGGGACATGCACCCAAGATGAAACCCCATTCTATGGTTTGGGAGAGCATACGAAACCGAACGCAAAGAAGAAGAAGAAAAAAAACAAGAACAAACATGGTTTTTCTAAAAATTAAAACCGAAAAACAGAAAAGGAATAAAATCCAAAAAAAGATCAGAATACAAAACATGCATATTCAAAAGACAAAAAATGGGTATAAAGGGAAAAAAGGAAAATAAAAGAAAAAGGCAGGGAAACAAGAAAATGAAACAAGGGGGGGAAAAACATATTGTTTTGAAAAAAATTTAAGAAGAGTATTCATATATCTTTCGACGGGAGAATAGAACAAATAGATATCCACAGAAAAAAACGGGAATCAAAGAAAACTGGCTAATGCAAAAATTTTAATGAAAAAAAAATTTTTGGGGATTTTTAAAAGAGAAAAGAAGGATTTTGGGAAGACCATAAAAAGGAGAGAAAGAGAAGAAAAAAAAAGAGAAGATATTCGGGGTAATTTTTCCATGCCCGCCAGGGGGGAATTCGGGCGTTAGCCAGACGCCTGGTTGTTTTTTTGATTGTTTTGGGCGGGGGCCTTTGTTTTACCTTTGACTGGTGCCCTTTCGATAGGGCAGGTGGTTTCCCCGTCTTCGGGAGGGGGGAGAACGATGATTTGGGAACGACCGCTGCAGGGGCGGGACATCTGGGGTAAAGAAAAAAACCCGAATGACTTTAATGTGGCAAAGTTCTGTTTTGGGAAAATTTTATTGATCAGTGGCGGCTGTGATCTTTTTTGTTAAAAGGAGACAGAATTTTTTGGGAAATATCAGGGGAAAATTGGGTTATATTTTAATTAAAAAAAAAACGGGTTTTAAACCCTTTTTTGAGGGGGCCCTTCCCACTGGCCCATAAATGAACGAGCCCCCACTTTTTTTTGGATGATAAGATGACTTTTCCCCGGGTTCTAATTTGGGAAGGTTACCAGAGAATTTTAAAATGTTTCCAATTTTCCAGATATATATATCTGCGTCATTTAGTTTTCCCCCTTTTTTGAAGTTCATCCAGTTATCAAAAACCCAGATTTATCACTTTCAGCCATCCCCCAGTTGTTGACCCCAGTTTTTTAATCTTTAAAATAATATGTTATTTTAAACCAGTAAGAAAAACCATTAGGGAAATTAACAAAAGAAAAAGCAATTTTTATAAAAGGGCGAAAAAAAAGGGGGATGAAATTTTTTTTGGGAAGAATTTTTTACCCCTTTTACTTCAACATATTCAAGTTTTTATGAGGGGTTAAATTTGGCACGGCTTTCCCAAACGTGTGCTTCGCCCGGCTGGCGTTTTGTTGGGCCTTTCATCTAAAGGTTTGGTTGTGTTTTTATGGCAATTTAGGGGCATCAAATATAAAAACTGGTTTTGGTCGAAGTTTGAATCCCCCATGGAAGGTAGAGGGGAGGATGAGAGAGAAAAGGGAATGAAGCCGGTTTTTTTTTGTATTTTTTGGGTTTGGGTTTGTAGGGTTTTTTCCTTACAAGAAAATTGTGTAATTGTTGTTTTGTTTTGATCAATGCCACATCCTTTTTTTTTTTTGTTGAATCTTTTTTTTCTTTTTTTTCCTTTAATAACTTTTTTTGATTTTATTTTTATTTCAAAAAATTTTTTCTTTTTTTTTTGGTTTGGGTTCCCCTCGTTAAACCTTGAGATGAGTTCATTTTCCCTTTTTGGGAATATCTTATTGCACCCCGGGAATGCCCAAAGGTTCTCCGCCCCCTTTTCCCGCAACATCTCCAACAGTGTCCAGCGCCCGGACCGTACCATTTCGATTTTGATTAAAGGATTCCCTTGATACCTGTCGAAATTGTTTTTTTTTTGCCACACCAATTTTCAATATAAGAGTTTTGCGCATGTTGTTTTGGGATGAAGAGCTGCGTATAACGGGGAAGAAACGGGAAAACAACACTAAAAAACGTCTGGAAGCACTGGGGGCCGGGGCCTGAGGGGTTCGATCGGATATTACTTGAGATGGGGCTTTTATGAAGCTGCAGCAGAGTTTCCCCCAAACAGATGCTTCTTTTTTTTGCGTTATTTTTTGGGGGGTTTTAAAATCATGAGGATGTTGCCCCGGGAAGCTGTATGTCAGTAGAGTTCCTGACTAAACATATCATGAGGTGGGGGGTTTTAAGGAAGCTTTTGGGTCGTAGCATTTCCCCGACTAAACATATCATGAAGGTTCCCATAAAGTTGTCAGTAGCAGTTCCTGACAAAAACATTTTCCACGCAACATATTTTTCCCCTAACTTATGTGATGATGTTTCTTTTCAGAACCCGAGGGGTTTGGGCCCAAATTTGGGGTGTAAAGAATAGACCCAACGGGCCTCCACCATTTTCGTAAGAGGGAATAAAAGTTTAAAAAAGGATGCAGGGGTTTTAAAGTGTGGGTTTTTAGGGTTTGGGGGAATTTAAAAATTTTAAGATATACGTTTTTGGCAAAGATCAAACAAAATACAAAGGGGAAAAATTTTCGAAAAAGAACAACGAAGAAGAAGACGTTTTTGCAGAGAGTACTTCCTGGGACTTACTGATTGATAGGACCAAAATTATCTAAACCTTCCAGTGAATAACTAATTTTTTGGGGGGATCTTTTTTTATAAGGAAAAACTAATTGTATTGGGACTTTTTTTCTTACCGGGAAAAACAATTGAAATTGGGATTCTTTCATAAGTGAAAACTAATTATTTTGGGGGATTCTTTCTTAAAAGGAAAAACCCAATTATATTGGGATCTTTTTTTATAAGGGAAAACTAATTAAAATTGACTTTTTCAATAAATAACCAATTGAGGGGGATTTTTTTCTTATAAGTGAATAACTAATTATATTGGGATTCTTTTATAAGTAAATAACTAATTATATTGGGATCTTTTTCATAAGTAAAACTAATTATATTGGGATCTTTTTCAATAAGTGAAAAACCCAATTTTACTGGGTTTCCTTTTTTAAAAGGAATAATTAATTGGGGAGATTTTTTCATAAGTGAATAACTAATTGTTTTGGGGATCTCTTTTGCAAGGAAAAAATAATTGAGGGGACTTTTCAAAATGAAAAACCCAAATTGGGATTTTCTTTTTTAAAGTGAAAAAAACCCAATTGATTGGGCCCTTTTAAAATGAATAACCAATTGGTTGGGACTTTTCAAAATGAAAAACCCAAAATTTAGGGATCTCTTTTTTAAATAAGCGAATAACAATTGTGGTTCGATTCTTTTTTATGAATAAAAAATTTTTTAAAAAGATTTCTTTCTTAAAAGGGAAAAACCCAATTATAGGGGGATTCTTTTTTTAAAATGAAAACTAATTATATTGGGATCTTTCCTTTTTTATAATAACCAATTATATTGGGACCCTTTTATAAGTAAAACTAATTATATTGGATTTTTCTTTTTTAAGGGAAAAACCCAATTATATTGGGTTTTTTTAAAAAGGAAAAAATAACATATTGGGATCTCTTTCTTAACAAAAATAATTATTTTGGGGACTTTTTCTTATAAAAAACCCCAATTGTTTGGGGATCTTTTTTCTAAGGGAATAACAAATTATATTGGATTTTTTTAAAAGGAAAACCCAAATATTGATCTTTTTCCTTTTGAAAACTAATTGTTTTCAACTTTTCTTAAAACGAATAACTAATTGTATTGGGACTTTTTTTTTAAAAACGAAAAACCCTTTTTAAATTTGGATCTTTTTATAAGTAAAAACCCAATTTGGGTTTCGGGGCCCCTTTTTCCTTTTTTAAGGGAATAATTGTGTTCAGATTCTTTTTTATAAGGAAAAACCCAATGCTGGGATTTTTTTCCTAAGTGAATAACAAATTGAAGGGGGGATCTCTTTTAAAAAACGAATAAAAATTGTTTCAGATCTCTTCTTATAAGTAATAATCAATTTTTGGGGGAAAATTTCTTTTTTGGGTTGAAAACTAAGTGTTAAACCCCTTCTTATTTTAATAACAAATTTTAAAAGGGATTCTTTCAAAAGGAAAAACTAATTATATTGGGATCTCTTTTTTTAAAATTTTTGGAAAAACCCAATTGTTTTGGGGATTTTTTTTAAGTAAAACTTTGTATTGGGATCTTTTTCCCTTATAATAATAACGACCAGATTTTTTCTTATAAGCGAATAACAAATTTGGGTATTGAGATCTTTTTCAAAATGAATAATTTAATTGTTTTGGGGATTCTTTTATAAACGAAAACTAATTGAATTCAGATCTTTTTTTAAAAAAGGGAAAATTTTTAAATGACAGTCCAGCTTAATATTTGGGGAGTTGTAAGAGTTTTATGCTCTGGTTCACATTTCTTTCTTCGAATGCTCCAATCAACCATTTGAACCCATTTCCGCGTGTTTTTATGTGAGGGATCAAGAGCATTATAGTCTTCCAATTTTCCCCCGGGAGGGTCACACATCCGGTTTCTGCAATGTTTATTACATTTGCCTTCCCCCGGCCCCTTTAAGGTTTTTACATTCGTTTTCTAGACATGCCTTGAGGTCGCAGTTGTATTTTTTTGTTTCCTTCCGGTTCCGGAACCAAAAATCAAAACAAATATGTTTTTTCGGGAGAGGAAAACCCTGTAGGGGATGATAAGGGACAGAGAGGAGGGGGGAAAAACCAAAAGAAAAATGGGGCAATGTCCCAGGGGAAATGAGAATGAAGCGTTTGGCCCGGGAACATTCAAAAATTGAGTCATTTGGGCCCTTTCCAGGGACAAAGTTTGAAATCGACAAACCAGATTTATGATAATATTCGGGGGATCGCCGTTTTGGGTTGTGCCCTTAAAGGGAAAGAATTCATTCGGATCTTTTCTTCGGATCGTTCTGCCGTTTTTATCTTTCCCCATTGTGATATAAAACAGCCAAACATCAAGAAGGGAATGTACATGAAAGCCCAGTCCTTTTGACTAAACTTTACCCCCTTGGTTGTGTTCCATTTAAACCCAAAGGGTTTCCCGGCCCCACTGCGACCATAAGGCATTTTGGGAAGGGGGTTTATTGATTTGGGGGCCCGGGGAAGCTACCCTATAAATAAATAACACGCAGAAATCGGATGTGCTGGTTTTATTTTGTAGGTTTTAAACTGGCAGAACGCAAATCGTCTTGGGCCCTTAGATCATAAAATCACAGCGGGTTAAATGTGGCGTTTGGAGCGTTTAAAAAGAAGAACTGAGGACAGCACCCCGCAGAGAATTTGGGGGTTACTTCCCTAACAGAGGTCGGGCGTATGCGATGGTTCATGTACCCCGGGGCGGGTTGCCCACTTTCTCTCTCTTTTCTCTTTTCTCCCCCCCCAAATTTAAATTTTTTTGTGAAAATAAGTTGAAATGGGAATTTTTGGGTTTTAAAGGACTTCCCCAAACCGCGAAAACGGGGCCATTTTCTAGGCACCACTTATACATTAAGAGTCCATTTTACTCCCAAAATTTTTAAAGAAAAAAAGAACCCCCGTTACCGCCAGATATCAAGGGGGAAAAGGAGATTTTTGAAATCAAATTTTACACCTTTAAAAGGGTAGAAATATATGTTTTATGGGCCTAAAAAACCCAATTTTAAAGTTTTACACGTTTTTTGGCAAAGATAAAACATATCACAAAGTGGTTTAAAAATTTTAAAGAAGAACGAAGAAAGAAGAAGAAGAAAAAAAGAATTTTTAAGGTATTTTTGCTTTTTTAAAGAGTGAGATCTTTTTTTAGTGCTCTTTAAAAACCGACGTCGAACAAATTTTTTTCATATTGGGCCGCAGAGTTTGAACAAGGTACACTTGTGTTGTGACGAGTCAGACCCCCAGAGGAACCCAAAAATTTTGGACTTGGGAAAAATTACGAGAAATCAGACCACAAATACCACAAAACCCAAAATAAAATTCATTTTTTTATAGAGGAAAAAGGTTTTTTAAAAAGGGTTTTTTGTTTCCAGAAGCATTTGAGTTTTTCAGTTTTTGGGCCCGGTGCCGGAATCGAAACCCCTTGGGTTCGGTGCCAGGCACCAAAAAATCGGGGGAATTTTAATTTTTCTGCCACCCCCGGCGGAATTAAACCCCGGGCACACACAGGGGAATTTTGGGCCCCCCAGTCCGTGGGGGCCAAAAGGGGAAAGAGGGGTGATTAACTTAAAATCAAAAAAAATTTGCTAAATCGAAGTTATTTTTGCAACAAGTTCATTTAAAAATTGAAAAAACAATAAAAGGAATTTTTTTCCCAATAAATAACCATAGACCCGCATTGAGAAAAATTGAAAAAGTTTAGTGTTCATCAAACATCGTAACCAGCCCTTTCTCCGATCTAGGTCAGGAACCCCGGTCAGTTGTTAAAGGAAATTCAGAGTTCTGTGGTTTACCAAGACTTTCGAAACCCCCATTTAGCAACGTTCAATTCCAAATTTCTTCAATCGCGGATTGATTCATTGATTATTTTAAGTATTTTCCCATAAAAAGTAGGTAAAAAAGAGACAAAAGGGAACCAAATTTATCCATCCAAACCCCCTAAAAAATAAATAAAAGGGATGACCCCCCGGGTTACGGGGGCCCAAAAGGGAGGAAAGGAAAGAACCACTGTTCCCCACCCCGCATGTCGAAGAGGCGACCAAGGGGGTTTCAAAAAATTTGAGGCGTCCCCCGGGGGAAACCAACCCGAAAAAAAAAGTTTTTTGCAAAAAAAGGGATACCCCGGGCCCGAAAGGGGAATAACAGGGAGGCCCACCCTCCCCAATGGGGAAGGGGATAACGGTTTCTACGGTGCCAATCTCCTTCGGAGATTTAGCCCCCTAGTAAGAATTTTAGTTTTCCCACCACGAGGGGCAAAACAAAGGGGGGGAAGGGTGGGGTAAAAACAAGCAGAAATAAAGGGAATTATATCCTACAGAATTCCCCCAGCAGCAGACTTGAGAAGAAAGGGGTGATTTTTTAACAATCTTTCCAAGAAAACTGGGGCGGGCGGGATAACGGAAAAGGAGGGCTACCTTTTAAGAAAACCGAAATCCCAATCTAGTGAAAATTCAGAAAAAAAGAAAGGGGGATGACAAATACGAACATATCTATGAAATATAAATATCCCGATGACATTGGGAACGAAATTAATTTTATTAATAGAGAACCCCCGGGAGATACATCTTCAAAATAGTTCATTTGAAATTAAAAACAGTCACGTTTGCTAGCGGTTTGTTGAATTAAAAGGAAATTAACAGAGATAAAAAAGAAAGAGGTAATCAAACCCATTTTATCCAAAGGTTTATAAAATTTTTTAAAAGGTAATTCATGACTTTAAAAAATGCCAAATTGATGTAAATTTTTAGCCAGACTGTTTTGGGTTTTCCCTTTTTAGTTGAATGTAACGTGTGTTTTTTTTGTGTGTTTTACGACTGTTTGTAAAAGGGGACAGTTTTCCCTTGTTTGTAAAAAGGGACAGTGGGGTGCCCAAAATTGTATAAAGTGGATATTGTGTGTGTGCCCAAACCTTGTATAAAGGGGAAGTTTGGTAAACCGACTTTTTGGGGTTAAAGTGGGATTGTGTGACCGACACTTGTATAAAGGGGTTTTTTTGGGTAAATTTACTCTGAAAAGGGAATTTTTGGGGCCCGACACTTGCAAAAGTGGACATTGTGTGTGTGCCCGGGAAATTGTCTTTTTTCTTTTTTTCTTTTTCTTTAGCCCAAATTTTTAATCATTTGTATATGTTTGATTTTTTGCCAAGAACGGGGTTTTAGTTGCACATTTTTGGTAGGCCTTAAACGCATTGATTTTGTACACGTTTAGGACACACATCCGTTTTACCCAAACTCGTAGTCTTTTTAGGGACATGGGGGTTGGCGGGTTTAACAGTGGTGTTATTTTTTACACCCCAAATTTGGGGCCGGAACCACTGGGCCCGACATTTGAAAAAACATTGGGGTTGCCCACTTGTTTAAAGAGACATTTGAAAAAGGGACCCTATAAGTGGACATTTGTGTGTGTGTGGAAATTTTATCAATTGTAAAAGGGAATTGTGTTTTATCAATTGTATAAAGTGTGGTAAGGGGGGGGACGGGTTGTATTTTTCTTTTTTTAACCAGGGCGGGGGAAAGCCACTTTTAACAGCCAATGCCAGGTAGAACCAGTGCCCTGAAAAGGGGGAGACTAGTGAAAAGGGGAAGGAAAAGATGGGTGGGGGGTGGGGGGAGCCCGTTACTTTATGGGGAACCGGGGACATTAAACAAGATATGCTGTACTGTCCTCACATGAGTGACTGCATTTTTCTCGGGTTTTGGGGGTGGGGGGTTTATTCTGTAGGTGGAAATTTCAGTCCCATGTCCTGTTCTTAATTAAAAAAGATAGTCCCGTTTCTTTCTTGGGGTGCAAATATTGCCCCGTTTGGTCTATTCTTTCCCGCATACATGTCCTGACCAGTCGTCCCCATAGCCCACGGTTCAGCCAATCTTCCCCGAGTTTTTTTCAGAACCCGTTTTAATTTTGGTATCCCAACAGGTTTGTCTTTTTGGGGTTTTTATGACCCCTTTGGCCCGATATCTGCCTTGTCTTTTCCCGGGATAGGCCCCAGGAATCCACTGTAGAAGAAAAATTTTCCAAGGAGGAAATCGATTGGGGATGACCAATGCCAATGCCCGGGATCTCCCCGGACTGATTCTGCTGTTTTTTAAAGCTTGTAGTGTGGACTGTGAGTCGGGTGAATACTATCATGTTTTTGGACAATATTCTTCCAAGTTCAAACTGTTTGGGGGACTAATTCTACAGCGGTTTTTATTTAAATTTGGGGGCCTCATGGGGAAATTATTCCAAAAGGGGGAGCACAGTAACTATGGTGGTTCCATCTGATATTTCGGTTAATCCCGGGGCCACGTAAGTAGGGGCTTTAAAAGGAACCATCAGTGTAGATGAAGAGGGGTTTGGGGATAACTGTCTATTTTCCATTTGGCAGGTTTTTAAGAATGGGGCAAGTGTTGTTTTTGTTTATAGTTTTTGTGGGTTGATAGTTTTTTTGATTATTTGGTTGTTTTATGTTTACCCCGGGTGGGGGGCCGCTTTTTGGATCGGCCCTTCGTCGGGGGAGATGGTAGTGTTTTCGAGTTTTTTTCCCAATTTTCCGCAATGTTTTTTGCTGATTCTTTGTTTGGGATTTAAATTTGCCAATAGTTTGTCTGTTGGGATGTTTTTTTCTTTTTATACGTGGGACTCCCCTTCTTTTAAAGGGCCTTTCTTCCCTAATATCTAGGGGTTCGATGGGGTTAATTCCCCTCCAAAAGGCAGCTTGGGGTCCCCCTTTTTTCCCACATAAAAAACCTGAGACCCTGATTTTGACTTGTCCAGGGATGTTGGGGGGTGTTTCATTTCGAAGTTGGAGGGAAGGCAGTTGTCCATTGAGATTTCTAAAAAAAGAATAGTTTTGGGGTTTGTCGGGCCCCCCAAGGGGTGAAAACCCCCCTTTAACCATGTTGAGTTTTTTAGATGCTTTTTTTTTTATCTTTAATGCTCTGTCACCCCCAGTTGTTTGTCTAACTTGACCCCAGGTTGGGTTTTCCTCTTTTTGGGGAAAGGGGGCCTCCTTTCCCTGTGTCCGAAAGGTTCGATTTTTTTTGGGGCGGAGAAAGATCCCAAGTTTTCGTTCATTGATTTTTGTTTCCAATAGGTTGAAAGGTTGAGATTTTTAAAGGGTTCTTTTTTTTGCCTGAGGGGTACAGGTATTTCGCTTGTCCAAATGAAAAAGGTCACGGGAAAAAAGGGCCCTTGGTGTTTAAAAAGGGGAGGGGGAGGCTTGAGGGAAGATGGGGGGGAAAAGGTGTTTAAGGGCAGACCCCCTGGGGAGGCCCCTCTCAGTTTTTTGAGGAATTGCTCCCCCAAAAAGATTTTCCCAATGGTCCTGTTTTGGAAAAAAGCGGGTATCCATTGAAAATCTTTTCCATGGATCCATATTGAGCACCCCCCAACAAGGGGGCCCCTTCCCAGACCGGGTCATAGGCTTCCCTGTAAATCGATAAAAACCCCTTGGGCTTTTCATTCTGGAACCCATCAATTTTTTCCCTGCAGTAAAAAGGGAGGGGTCTTCTGTTCTGCACCCCCTTCAAACTCGGGGCCGGGGCACTATAAAGGACGTTTTTTCGAAATAATAAAGTTTTAAACCATTCTCTCCCCCACTTTCCTAAAATGAGGTAAAAGGATGGGCTTAACTTAGGGGTCTTCGGTTTTCTTTTGAGGAGGGGAGGATATTGGCTGTTCCCCAAGCGGGCGGTTTTTTGGGCCCTTTCCCAATTTCCCCATTTAAAAATGAACAGCAATATCAACCCCTTTCTTTTTTATGGGCAAACATTTCATTTTAATTTTTATCTGGGCCCCTTTTTGAGGTTTTAGTTTTTTCATTGTTTTTTCCCATCTGATTAAGACTAAATTTGTTCAAATGCACAAATTCAAAATTGCTTTTTTTTAAATTTTTGGGTTTCCCTTAGGTTTATCCGGGCTTTTTTCCCCCCCTTCATGTTTCTGTTAACCCCAGAAAAAGGTTTGTTGAATATTTAAAGTTTTTTTTTTTGCATTTTGATTTTTCATTGTTTCTTTTGATGGGTCTGGGATTTTCTTTTTTTCTTGTCCCCGTCGTTTGTTTATGGGGACCCCCCATCCTTTTATTTTTCCTTTTTTTAGATCAAGTTTTTCCCTTTTCCCCATTTTATCTTTTTTTTGCTGTTTAATTAGAAGGGGGAATTTTAAGTCAAGGATTAAAATTTGGGTTTTATTAACTGTTTTAGGTTTTTTTTCATTTTTTTCCCTTGTTTTTTCCATCCATTACTGTTTTTTCTAGATCTTTTTTCCCAGGGGGGTTTTATATTTTCTGGTTTTTCGATTTAAATTTGGTTTTTCTTGAAGTTTTCCAGTTTTTTTACAAAATATGAAAAGCAAAGACAGTATCGATTTTTCCCAGGGAGGTCAATTTTGTCCTTGATGTTTGGGTTTTTCTGGCTCAAAGAAAGGGGTTTCTGCTTTTTTTGGAAATTCCAGAATTTTATTTCTAAAATTTTTGGTTTTTGAGTTGCTTTGGTAACAGAGATAAGTAGGGGGAATGGTCGCCCCCCATATCATCCAAGACAGGAAAAGTTTTTTGAATCTATAATGTCACCCTGATACTATGGTAAGATCTTTCTGCTATTCGACCATGGGCTCTGTGTGAAGTTTTTTGGTTTTTTGAGCTCTGAAATTTGTGGGGTTTGGGGAAGAGTTCACGGGGGTCTTCAATGTTCCCCCTTTTTGGAATTTGTAACCTAGGTTTTGGGGGTGATTAAAGTCTCCCAAAATTGTTTTTGGTGTACAGGGTTTCCCTTGAACGGCTGGTCAGGGCTTGGTGACCCGGGAAAATGGAGGGTAAAGGTATTCACCCATCAAACCACACTTTGATGGTTCCAAATGTTTTTGGTGGTCTGTTGTGACTTCTGCCGCAAAATCTTTTTATCAGTGTCATGAGCCCTTTGACACCCGTTGCACTCTGCATTTGTTTTGGGGTGTAACCCGGAAAGTTAACCCTTTTTGGAGGTGACTTGTAAAGGGGACAATGGGAATTACCTGTTGAAGTTTTTTCGAGCTCCATCTTTTACTCTTTTCCTGATATGTTTATCTGTAGTATTTAAGGGCCCCCTTTTAAATTTTTTTCACAGGGAGGGGGGGTTTCATTTTCTGCGTGGGGACCTTGCGGGACCAAAAGGGATCCGACCCTGATCTAATATATTTGTGTTGTATTGGATTATTTTGGGATTTTTTCCGACAATTTACCCCAAAGAGGTTGTGACTTTGGATTTTTAATTTGGAGGGGGGGTCCCTGTGTTTCGGGCAGATAGGGTGGATCAGGTGTCACTGGACGAACTTGGGGGAAATTTCACCGCTGTACAATCCCCGCTAGGGTGCACCATCCCTTTGGCCCCTTTTAAAAAATTTTTTCTGGTTCGGGGCATTCACTTGGGAAAACACATTGCATAGGTGGGGATCTCCACCATCCAGCTATTTTTTCCAACCCCACAGAGCCCGGGTTTCCCCCAGGGCCCCTCAACAGTGTGCCCCCATTCACCAGAAAATCCCAGTGTCTTATAAAACCCTTGTCGCAACTGGGAAGGAAGTGGAAAGGGACGGGGGGAAAAAGGGGAGGGGAAATGGGGGGGGGAAAAAGGGGGGATGGGGGGGTTAAGAAATTTTACCCTTTCCCACTCATGTTGTTTAGCCAGTCAGCTGAGACTGTTGCCTTTTGGAAAGTGGACCCAAAAACATGAGTTTAGGGGGGAGAAGTGGGGCCCAAAAAGGGATCATGATCATCCGTAAAAAACCAGGAAGGCTGTCTTTTTCCCCGTGAGGTACTAACCCCTTTTTCCCTCACCCAACCCCCCGGGACTGGTTGTTTTGGGGAATTGTGTGTGGGTTTTAAATAAAGAATTGTGTGTGACTATCAATTGAAAAGGGGAACATTGGTGGGACTATAATTTTGGTAACTTTTTTAAAAAACATTACAATAACATTTCCAAAAAACGTAAAAATTTTTAAAACCCAGGAACCATCGGGGTTTGATGAAAAAAACCCCGAGCTGCGGGGCTCGGTTTCCTTTCTGCACGGGGAAGTTACCGGAGAAAAATGGTCATTCATTTAAGAACAACGATGATCTATCTATTTAATCCTCAACGTCTCCAACCTTTCCATCCAGCTTTTCCCTGATTTGAACTGCAAAGATTTCCATGATCAAACTGAACACGTCTCCGATAAGACTAGGAATGATTTTTTTTCTTTTTTTTGATTTTTTGCCAAGAACGTGAAAAAGGAAATTTATTTGGGTGGGGCCCCCTAAACGCATGGGACTTCTACACGTTTGGGACTTTCATCCGATTTCCCCCAAATTTTTTAGTCCCCCTCTACGACATGTGGGTGGGAAAACAGTGGTTCTATTCTTTACATCCCTTTGGGGGCCCAAAAAACCACCCGGGAATTTGATTCAACTCAAGGAAGATCGGGAACTCAAAAATTCCCCTGATGTTGGTTCTACAAAGGAGCGAGTCGATACCTTGGCACGAGAGGTAAACTTTCAACCTTTTACGCCACAAAACGTTTCAAAATTTTTGGGTACAATAGTGGTGAACTATAAACCCCCCGGAAGAAAACCCCCTTTTTTATTGTGGAAGTCAATGGCTGACGGAGAGCGTCCCCAGTAAACGCTGAAAAAACCCGGACACATAAACAAAAACACCAGAGCCCAAATGGCGCCGAAGATGGGGGGAAAACTCCATTTAATTGAGGGAACTTTTTCCCATTTTGAATGGGGGTTTTATGGGGAAACATACATCAGCTAAGGGTGACCCGGAGAGAGAGAAACGCGGGAAGCTTTTAATTTGTACAAAAAAACAAAACAATAAAAAAACCATTTTTCCCATGAGAAAAACAAAAAAACAAAACCATTTTTGGGTTTTTTTAACATCCCCAAAAAAAACAAAAAATTCCAAACTGAACAACATTTTCCATTTTTCCTGAATCTGGAACTATTCAAAACTACCAAGAAAAAGATGGTTTTAGGAGTTACAGACTTTTTAAAACCCTCAAAAACCACAGCATATCGCCCCCCTGCGGGGAAAATTATCTGGGAAACCCGATAAACCATTTAAAAACCTGCTTGCCTAACATCAAAAAAAAGAAAAAAAGGACAAAAGGGAAAAAGAACGGGATTCAAAACAAATTTTTTTAATTTTTCCGAAAACTTTAGAAGTAATTTTGAACGGTAATGAAATTTTTTTTTCTAAAACTCAATCCCGATGATGTTATGTTGATCAACAGATAGATTAGATGAAACGAAAACCTTTATTCTTTAAAAAACCCGTTTTTATAAAACCCAAATTTTGGGTTTACCCAGTGGACCCTGAGATTGGGGGGTTTAAAGTTTAAAGAAAGGGGTAGAAGTAATTTTGAGGATTTTGAAAAAATTTTCAAAAAAAATGTATTTTTGATTTTTCTTTGAAAAAACCCCAAAAAAGGGTTTTTAAATGTCTGTTTTAAAGGGTTTTTATGAAATTTGTCGCTTTGTCCAGCAAACATTAAAGTTTTTAAACATCGTGTTTGGGGGTTGGGAAAATCAGAGCCCGGATGGCAATTGATAAGGAAGAGGGGGTTTTTGAATGCCGTTTGGTGAGAGAGGGGTGGGGAGAAAAAGGGGGGCAAAAAAGAAGGGGGAGTGAGGGAGAAAGGATGTCTCCCGGAGGAGGGGGGGTGGGGTCTGGGGAATGAGAGAAAGACAAAGGGAGGAAAACCCGGGAAGAGGAGAGAGAGTTGGTTGGGGAATGAGAAAAGGAGAGGAGGAGTGTGCCCTTTTTGTAGTGAAAATAGAGAGTGAGGGGTTTGGAATGAAAAAAGAGAGGGGAATTTTCCCGGGGAAAATGAGGGGAGGGGCAGAGGTTGGAGAAGGAGAGAGTGAATATTCCGGGGGAATGAGAGAGGGAGTAAACCCAAATGAGAGAGTGAGTATGCCGGAGGAGAGACATCCGGGAATTAGGGAGGGGCAGAGGGGAGGTAAACCTGGAGTGAGAGGGGTTTATGTCTGTCGAATGGGGAAAGAAAGGGGAGAGGGGGGTAAATTAGATTAACCCAAGGCAAAAGGGAAAAGAAATGCTACGGGCCTCGAGTTTCGGGAGGCCCGGCCCCAGAGTAGCAAATGTTTTTTTTTAAAACTCCCAAAAATTTTTTTGGATGACATCTCAAATAACTTTTCAAAAAAAAAGTGTCGTAACGGTATTACGGACTGTTTTTAAAAGAAAAATTTTGGGAAACTGGAATAATGTTATTTTGGGGAAACAAAATTTCTAGAACGCTTAAAAAGCAGAGAAAGTTTTTTTCGAAAAGAAGATAAAAGTGAGTTAAGGAACATGATGGGACAAGTTTGCCCCTAAAAAACCCTTCCCCTTTTTAAGAAATTGAAGTAATTTACTTAAAAATTGATTTTTTTTTGGTTCCCCCAAATTTGCCCCCAAAATTAAATCGAAAAAAGTTTGTTTGAAAAAGTTGTTTTTTTTTTTATTATCTTACAAAACCTGGGGCCTCTTGGAAATTTAAACAGGACCCGTTGGCTTAATCCGGCACGGGGAGAGTGTGTGGGGGGAAGGAGATCGGGAAAGAAAATATGGGTTTTTTTGTTTTTGTTTTCCCTTTTATATCAACCAAATTAACCATTCGGGTGATCTGTGTTTTTTGGGTTCCAGAACGAGAGTACGTTATGTCTCCGTTAGATCGTTTACCGCACGAGCCCTTACTCTTGCTTAAAAAATGAAAATCTTTACATTTTTTTACGGGACGTCACAAATTAAGAAACGAATCTTTGGGAATTTTTTCTAGGCACCATTTTTACACGTTCAGTATTTTGCCATTGCTTTGGGAACAGCCGGTCTATTTTTAATACTTGAAAAAATCCACGGAGCGAATTTGCCCCAAACGCCCCACAGGATTTGAACCAAATCCCTTTTGGGTTGAAATTTAAAGTTCACTACTGCCAGCAGACGGCCACTCACACAGATCCGAAATTTGACCCGGGGGGGAAAGGATCAGGATTTTGTTATTCAAGAGCGTACTGTGTGTACACGACAATTGGCATCAAACCCTAAAACCCTTAAGGCACGTAGTTATTTAGCGCAGAGTGTTATCAACTACTTTATCTGGGGGTCCCGGGTTTCTTTTTCGTTCGTTCTTACAACCAATTTTAACCCCTTTTTTGTCTTTTTTCTTCGTTCATTTTTTTCCAAAAAATTTTAACCCTTTCTTGTCTTTTTTCTTTTCTTTGCTTTCATTTTTTACCCCCAAATTTTTAATCACTTTTCTTCTTTTTGGATATGTTTGTTTTTAAAGAACTTTATACGTTGACATTGGTTTGGGGGCCCTTTTTTTTTTTTTTTTTTTTTTTTTTTTTCGTCCGCTTTCAACCCAGACGAAGTTTCATCTTTTGAAACGGGAATTTTGGTGAAAATCCGTTTTTCCATTTTCTTACAATGGCAGCAGCGTGAATTGTAAATTATTTTACACTGGGGCCCTTCCCTTTTAATTTTAATTAGATTCTCGCCCAGGCAAAAAAATTTTTTTCCGATTTTTGAGGACTAGTTATCGTCCGAGAAGACCAGGGGACCCCGAAAAAAATGCCGGGCAGTAGGTTTTGAACCCCCGGTTTTTGAGGGTTCCCGGGTAGGGAGGCCGAGCCACTATCAACCATCAGGGAGTCCCCGGTAGGGCCCTTTAAAAGCAAGACCACACGCTTTGGGCATTTCATCCGATTTCAGCCAAAAACTCCTAGGAGCCTCACGACATGCGGGGAGGTAAAAAGTGGTTCCCTATTTTTACATCCCGGGGTTGACCCCGGGAACCACTATAAACACTTACTTTCCCGAAAGCAAAAAAACATTAAACCATATTTTATAAAATTTTAGCCGAAACGTATCAATCAATCAAGGGCCCTGCCTGCCGGGGTAAAGGGGACCTGTCTTTCCAAAACTCTCTTTTCTTTTTTGGGATGTAATCGCTTCCCGACGTATTTTGTCGGGAAACCCCGGGTGTCCGGGGCCCTCCAACATCTTCTCCCTTTTGTCTTCCCCGATCCCCCCTTCCTGAATTTTACCTGTAGTCACCAAATGTTTTAAAAACCCTTTGCATTATAAGCCCTTTTAAAACCTGATTTCGATTTTATTCTTTTTATAAGGTTTTTGTGCAGGCCTGATTTAAAACCCCCACGTTTGTTTTTTTGCTGTCCCTGGAATTCTCAACATTTTTTGTAAAAAACCCCATCTCTGTGGCTTGAATGATCGTATTGATTGTTTGTTCAGTGTCCATGATTCGCTGCCAAAATAAGAATCGGTTCAATATAGCATTGAGTACTTTTCCCCAGTGTCATTGGAGTGAGTTCACGGATGTGTTCTTTTATTTTTCAAAAACTGCTGCCCCCGTGGTTACGGGGCCCAATTTTGGGGGGGAAAAAATAGAACCCACTGCCTTGCCCCGCAAACGTAAGAGGGGGACCAAGAAGCCCTTTTATGAAACGGGGTGCACATGTCCCAAAAATTTTAAAAAATGCTTTTGGGGCCCACTAAAAACCCAAAGTGCAACGTATAAGTTCTTTGGGAAAGATCAAAAATATCCAAAAAGGGGTTAAAAAATTTGGGCATAAAGAACGAACGAAAGAAGAAGAAGAAGAAGATAAAAACTGCTTTGTTTTTTAGCTTATTTTTACCATAACTTGTTTAAACTTATCTGATGTTAGGGAAAGTCCTAAAATTTGAATCGGGGGGGACTTTTTTTCATGTTGGTTATTTATTTTTTATATTGTTTTTGCTTTTGCTTTTTTGGGGACAACCATAACCCTGTTTTCCCCTTTTATTCAGGCTTAACTTTTTTTTCACTTTTTCACTAGGGGTTTATCAAGCCCTTTCAGATCGGGTTTATTTGTAATGAGAATTGGTTCAGGTATCTTTTGATTGGTTTTATTTTGTCCAAGGGCGTTATTCCTTTTCTTTTTTTCTATAGATTTTCTGATGTTTTCGGGAAAAATAAGCTTAATAGGTTCCCGAAGACGCACCTCAATTTTAACTGACGCCCGATAGATCCTTTACTTCTAGCCCAATGGCTGCCTTTTTTGCCATTTTCCTCGCCCAAGATCTTTACCATCAAATTTATACTTTCTAACATGTTAATTATTTCTTTGAAAAATCTACTTTTGTCTTAATTAAAAAAGCGAATATTAAAAAAAAATTATTTATATTACAACCTTCACCCTTATACGTTACACAGGACATGCAACAATTTCTCCCCCAATTTCCTTGACAATTTTTTCAACTTCTTTTACGGGGAAATTTAGTCCCCATAGTCTTAAAATATATACCAAAGTGAAGGGGCAACAAAAACTTCCCGGGTTGCAGACGAAGAATACAATCGATTGTAATTAAACCCCCACTATATGGCCCAGAAAAATGGGCAGCCTCCTTTTTTAAAAAGGGGGAATTTTTAAAATCTTTTCCCTTGATGTCTCCCAAGATTAAACATCAAGGGGGAGACAAAATAAACCCAAATCTAAAATACGAACGAAACCGTTCCCTCATGGGGATGCCCGCCCGGTAGACGACGGATGGTTTGGGGAAGGGGAAGAATGGGCATGCCGCATACCAAAACAAAAAGGGGCCCTTCCCCAACTTTCGGGGGGGAGGGCGGGGAGACTACTACCCAGAAAAAAAAAGTTTGGGCCCCAAGAAAACCTTTTTTATAGGTCCCGCCCTGGGAAAAAATAGTTGGGTGACAAATTTTTTTTGGGGCCGGCCCCGAAAGGAAAGGGGGGGAGCTTTGAAGAGACTTGGGGATGAGCTGAACACAAGAGAGAAAAGTGAAAATTTTGGGTTTTCACAGTAAAAAACTTTTTCCCCCTTTACCGTCTGCAAAAGAAAAAAAGACCTATATATTCCCCTTCTTTCCCCAATTTTCTTCAAAAAGGCTAAGGAAGGGGGAAAAGGAAAATGATCTTTGTATGTTTTTTTCTAATGCACTTTAGCTGTTATTTTATTCTTAAGACTGGGTTTTTGATTTTCTCCATGTTTTGACATGGTCTTTTTTTCCGTACCCGTTAAAACCCGTTTATGTAGGGTTTCCGGGGGAAACGATACCATACCCTTTTTTTTGGGAACAAATATCGCCCCCTTTGGGGGTGCAGTTTCATTTTTCTTCTTTTTGCTTTTTCCTTTCTTTTTACAAATTTTTAAACACCTTTTTTGAATGTTTTATTTTTTTCCAAGAACGGTTTTAGGGAATTTTTTTTGGTAGACCCCAAACCTAGACTTTTTATGTTTTGGATACCCTTTAGACATGCATAGTAGATAATAGTTTCTATTTTTTACACTTAAAAATTTCCCGGAACCACTGGCGTTTCAGTCTATTCTGCATCTGATAAAAATCGGAGGTAAAAAGTATTTTTTAAAACATTACAAAATGTACATGTGTTCATCGTTTTAACAAAGGACCCAAAATTGTGATCCGTTCAAAAAAGAGATATTCCCCTTTAGCATGGAGTAGCACTTTAAAGTCTACAGATAAGGGGTATCATTTTCCCAGCTTGAGTCAATGGGGCGGGGTAAAGGGTTTGAACGCCCATTTTTTTACAAACCTTTAAAACTGAAGTTTGGGGTTTCATTGAAACTTGAACATTTCATACCATCTATCCCCATCCGTGAGGTTTTGGAAGAGAGGGGAAAGTACCACTGCCACCAAAAAGGCATGGCCAAGCGGCGACTTATTTGGACCTAGGGAATAACTTTTTGTAAAAAAAAGGTCGAAAAAATTGGGTGGTTTATTCCTTTAGTGATAACTGTCAAAGGACAATCGTCTTAGGCTCAGGGTCACATTTCAAAAACATAAAAGGGGGATGATAGGGGCCGGTTTTGGGGAAAAAGAATAACAAATGAAAAAAGGGTTTAAAAAGGAGGGGATGGAAGACAAAGTAAAAATTTAAAATTAAAAAAGAACAGGGAAACCCAAAGACGACCCAGATCAGAATGAGAAAAAGAAGATGGGTTAGACCACAGCCAGAATTCAGCCCAAACCGTTTATCCACAGCCAGGTTTACACTGGGGTGGCAACCCGGGCATTCCCCGACCTAGATAAGAAAGGGGGCCCGGGAAAATTTCAGATGTTTGATAGAACACCGTAAAGCTTTTTAAATTTTCCCCCCGGGGAGTCTCTTGGGTTTTTTATTGGGGAAAAAATTCCCCTAATATTGATATTCCTTTTTGTTAAACTTAACTTTTTTACAATATAAAATTTTATTTAGCATTTTGTGTTTATTTTAAAAATTTGTTCGTCTATATACACCAATAATGCGAGGTCACCCGGTGTAGTTGTGGCCGATTTTCCCCAATTTTTTCCCAGTCAAAAGGCCCATTTAGTTTATAGTTGGTTTGTAAAAACCCCCACTACAAAATAAAAAACCCGGGGGAAAACCCAACCTTGGGGATAGATCCCTTTTTAAAAAAAGAAAAAAAAAAGGGGGGATTTACCCCTTCAAAAGAATAAAAATTATAAACCCCAAGAAATCGGAAAGGGAAACTGAATGCTACTGATTTACCTTTTAAGTCTAATTTATTTCTCCAGTTTAGCTTCAGTTTCCGGGAAAAGGGTTTAATTCAAAGTCGCCACCGGTCCAACAAAATACGCCGCCAGAGGTCAACTTAAAAGGATAAACCCCCAGTTCGGCCTATATTAAAGGTCACGGGAAAGGTCACTTTTGGCCTTTCCGACCCTTTTTAGTCAAAACGTTAAATTATTTTTTATTTTCTTTATTGTTTCATTGAGAATATTTTTTAAAGGGGGTTTTGTGGGTTTGGGTGTTTTTCTTCTTCTTTGGGGTTTTTCCCCTTTTCCCCCAATTTTAATTCCCCTTTTGGGGATATGTTTTCCCCCTTTCCAAGAACGGGAAAAGTTCATTGGGTTTGGTAAAAAACGCATAGAATTACACGTTTTGGGGCATGTGATCCGATTTTTGCCCAAACCCCCTTTTTTTGGGCCCTTAGACATTGGGTGGCAGATAACAGTGGCCCCATTCTTTTTAAAACCAAATTTGGGGCCCAACCACTTTGAAAAAAAAATGATGTTCCCAGTATTGGGGGAGGATTAAAAATTTAGAATGAAATTTAAAAGGGGGCCCGGGAAATGTTTTATAAAAATATCCAGTCATGATTTTTATTGATTAGAAGACAACCCTCATTGACCCGGTGAGTAACCATTTTTCTCCAATTGGGGTTTTTAAAATTAAGATTTTACAGCGGGGAGGGGCAAGAACCCGAGACCCTGATGTGTTTTAAAAATGAAAAAAAAAAACTTGGAATTTTTAAGAAAATTTTAATGGGAATTTTTGGCAGAAAATTTTCCCGCCTCCCTTTAGGGTTTTGAGTTGGGAAAAGGTTCTTTAGGGCCCAACTTTTTAAACGGAACCCATTTTTTTTCGTTCGTCTTCGATAGAAATTTTGAACCTGGGGTCTCACAAAAAATTTGATCAGGGAACCGGGGCAAATATTTTAAAAAAGTTTGAAATGTCGGGAAAAGACCAGAGCCCAAAAATGGGCAATGAGAAGGGGCAATGCAAAAAAAACTAAGGGGGGAAAAGGGCTGTCAGAAAAGTTAAAAAAAACAACACAAGAAAAAACAGAATCACCAAATCAGCATAAGAAAGAAAGTTGGCAAAAACCGGGGCTTGAATTAATAGATAAACAAAGAAGAAGTGGTTTGGCCACCAAAACGAACCCCCAAACCCCCAAGTTAATGTATTCTAAACAGAACATCAGGAAAACAAAAGGGGACAACGAAAAGGTTTGGGTGGCATAAAAATCCTGTCAAAAGCAAAAAAAGCAATCACCCCAAACCACCAGAACAAAACAAAAACAGAAAACCACACACTGGGCAACACAGCCCCGGTTTAAAAGTGTGAGACACTGGGCAACACAGCCCGGTAAAAATGTGACGACACCAAAAAAAGCTTTGGAAAGTGTTTTTTAAAAAACCGGGCCCCAGCCCGGTAACAGTGGGGGGAGACACTGGGCAAAACAGCCCGGGAAAGTTGGCGGGGGTAGAAGAACAATTTTGACGACAAAAAGAAGATTCCCCCTTGACCCCAAGAATAATAGAAAAACTTTACCAATCGCTCAACACATTCATTCAATTTAACTGTCAACCAACCTTTTATCCAGCAATTTGGGCACACTGCTGAGCCCCCGTGGGCCGGTGGGAAGTAATTTGATCCACTGCTGGGGCCCCATCTGAGGCCTTTAAACGGGAAAACCCGGCCCGTATTGTTGGGTTTCTGAGAAGAAAGGGGTTTTTTTATTTTTCAATTTGGGGGATTTTGGGGGACCCCAGGGAATTGGGTGCGGTTGCTCGGGGAGGATCCGTTATATTTGATTGGATTATGTCCAAACAAGAGGATTTAAACAAACAAGCGATCCCCCCCTCTTTCTCTGGAGAAGAAGTGTGGGGGTGTTTTTAAGTTTGAGAGAGCCTTCCCCCAAACCCCGCGTGTTCGTAGCGTGGACGACGGGGATAAATCCCGTGGATTGGGGGCCCCAAATTTCCCCGGGCTGGCAGAAACCCAGGTTCTAGAACGCTGTTTGGGGACCGAATTGAAAGGGGTTCGATGCCCAGGTATCGAGCCGGGAAAAGTTTTAAAAACGGGGGGTTTGAATCGGAAAACACGTTTGGGGAGAAAGGGACACATTTGAAACCCTGAATCGCCCCCGTGTGGGGTTCCCCAAGGAAAAAACCCAAAAAAAGTGAATGGGTAAACCCCAAGAATGTTTTACAAGGGATTTATGGGACCCAAAAAGCACCCCAGTAAAAAAGTGCCACTGCAACCTACAAGAGGTTTTAAAGAAATTTATGGTAGACCCAGAGAAGCACCCAGAAAAAATTTCCCCCGCAAAACCAAAAATGCCAAGAATGCGATGTAGGGCCCAGGGGAAACTAATTTAAACAAAATGTGCCACTCACCCAAGACATGTTGTACAAGGCGATGATTGACCTAGAGAAAAACCCCGAAATAGTGCCACTGAACCCAAAGACATGTCGTCAAGGGGCTGATGGTACTCCCGAGAAGCACCCAGTAAATAGTGCCACCAACCCATGAATGTTTACAAGGGGCTGATGAGGACCCAGAGAAGTTTCCCAGAAAAAGGGTTACTGCAACCACAAGACGTCTCAAACATCCATAGACCTAGAGAAGCTACCCCAGTAATAAAAAACTGCAACCCACAAGAAAATTGTACAAAGGGGGCCCGGGGTGTAGGGCCCAGAAAGCTACCCTAAAATAGTGCCACTGCAACCTACAAGACAGTTGTACAAGGTGAGAAGGGCCCAGAGAAGTTTCCCTGAAAAGGAAAAAAATGCAACCCACAAGACATGTTTTACAAAGGGGTGATGTGGGACCCAGAAAGTTCCCTAGTAAATAGTCCAAATGCAACCCACAAGACATGTTGAAAGGGACTGATGGGAGGACCCAGAGAAGCTCCTTTGGGAACAGGGCCCCCCCCCCCAAACCTTTTAAGAATCGGACAAGGTGACTGATGTAGGACCCCGAGAAGCTCCTTAAAAAAAAAAGATCAGAAATCGGGGCGGGTGGGCCCTTTTTGGGGGATAACGAACAGCGCAATGTTTTTGGCCCCGGGGTCACAAAACGAGGGGGTTTGTGGTCGATATTTGGGGGTTTAAGAAGAAGAACCCCGAAGAAATCGGGATATTCTTGTACAGGACGTCGCTATTAACCTAAGGGAAAAAATCGATGATTTTACCAGGCAACCCCTTTTAAAAGGCAGAGTTTGTCATTGCTTTTCTGAACGACAAATTTCTTTGCTTCTACTGGGGCCACGCGAAATTGGGAACAAAAAATATATCATTATTGAGTTTAGTGGAAGAAATTTATAAAGAGAAAAGAACAAAGACGATAAAAAAAGGTGAGAAAAGAACCAAGATAAAAAATTTTAACGAGAAAAGAAAACCCAAAAAGATAAAATTATAACGAGAAAAGAACAAAAAAAAAATTATGAAGAGAAAAGAACAAAAAGATAACAATTATAAGAGAAAAGAAAAAAAAAAATAATTATGAAGAGAAAAAAACAAAAAAAATTTAAAAAATTTAAGAATAACCATTGGGAAAAAAAAACATAAAAAAATGAGGGGAGAATCGAAGGCCTTTAATTTTTTTAAACCATCCACATGACAAATCTTATTTCCCCAAACACCGTTAACGTTTTTCCAAACATCAAAAGGAGAGTCGTCCCGGGCAGTTTTTCCATGACTACTAGATTTGCCATAGGGTGCCTGGGAAATACTGAATTACCCTTGCCTGCCTCTCTGACAAAAATTACGGGAAAGGAAACTTCCGTTTAGTTAATCGCCCTAGTCACAATGAAAGATTTTCTGTGGGAGCCCGCCCCACCATTGTCCACCCGAAATATTTAAATTAGAAAATAAGAAAAAAACTTTTTTCTTCTTCTTTGTCGTCACACTTTCTACCGGGGTTAGGGCGGGTTTTCTGTTTTTTCCCGGTTCTGGGGGGCTTTGGGGATTGTTATCTTGTTTTTCACAGGATCTTCCAGCAAAACCAGCAACAATAAATACTGGGTTTTTATATGGGAAATTAATAGAAGTTTTCCCCCAAGGAACGTCACTTTTTTCCAGCCCGCCTGGGAAAACTCCGTCTTTTTGGGTTTTCCGCCCTTTTCCAATTCCCTGTTCAGGTTTTTGAAGTCCAGCTACCGCCCTTTTTCGTCCCCCCGCTTTCAGGCACCAGGAACCATGCCTTCCTTTCCGTTCTTGCCGATGAGTTTAAAGGGGAAAAAATTTTAAAAAAACCCCTGAGAAAAAGAATTATGAGCCATTTTGATAGGGTCCAGGGTGTCTTTTGTTTTTTTTTTCTTTCTTTTTTCTTAGGGATGTTCCGAACTTTCCAATGTAACACCTTATTTCCAGAAGCCTTAATTTTGAGCCCTTTAAAGTTTGTGTTATGTTCCAAGATTTACATCCATATGTTGCCCAAGAAATACAAAAATTTTAGAAGTCTTTTTTTGTTTTTCCCCACCCCAGTGGTTACCGGGGCCCAAATTTGGGGGTAAAGAATATAACAATTTTTTTACCGCCCCGATGTTTAAGAGGCGATTAAGGGGTTTTTAAATCGGATGCAATGTTTAAACGGGGCAAATTTTATGGGTTTTGGGGGGCCCCTTTAAACCCAAATTTCAAAGGTACTGTTCTTTTGGGAAAGATCAAAAATATCCAAAAAAGTGATTAAATTGGTCGTAAAGAACGAAAAACAAAGAAGAAGAAGAAGAAGTTTTTTCCCCCTGTCGCGTCATAGTTTATTCATGCTGACTCCCGGGTGGATGGCTAGTCTTCTTTTTAACCTTTTTTTGTAAACCCCCATTGTTGTTAATTATAGAGACAAGATATTCCCAAAACTGTGAGTTCCAAAAAAGTTTTTTATTGATTATTTTGGCCGGGTTTTGCTTTCTCAGGAATTTAGTTTTTTTTTGTATTCTGGAGTACTGTATTGGAATAATTTTAATTTTTTTACTTTTTTATACAATCATGAGGGAAAAGTTGAATTTTTAAAACAATCAATTTTGAAATGTTGCAAATTTTTTTTTTTAAAACATTCTTTTTTTTTGAGTTTTTTTAAAAAAAAATTTCAATATTATTTCCAAAAAAGTTCATATTTTCGATCTTTTTTTGCGCAGGGGATTCATATTTTTCCTTTTAAAAAAAACTTAGAAATAGATCAAAAGCAATGATTGGGGCCTGAAGGGGGGCAAAGAATAAAAAACATTTTAAAGGGCAGTCAAGAAACGACTGGGAAAGGTTTTGGGGCCCCAAAGAAAAAAAAAAAAAAAGGTCCAAAAAATCGGATTTCTGGCTTACTTGTAGTCGCATATATGGAAAAAACGGGAAATTCGGTTTTGGCTCAGATCACGGGGAAAATAAAAGGGTTAATAAGGAGACATAAAACGTTTTAAAAAAAAAGAAGAGGGAAAAGGAAACGTTTTAAATACAATCACTCTTTGGGGTCAGATCGCAAAAAACACAAAAAGGATTAACAAGTGATGATAGAGAGCGTTTAAATAGAAGGACATAATTCCAAAACCTCAACCCCCTTTTTTGGCCCAGATTGCACAAAATCACAAAGATTGATTAACAAGTGACGATAGAGAGCGTTTAAAAAAGAAAACATAACGTTTAACCTACAATCGTTTTAGGTCGATTGCATACAAATTAAAAGAAACAAGGATCGATAGAGAGGGCCTTGGGAAATAGAAACCAAATAAAAATGATGTACTTCAGTTCAAAAATCAACACTAATCATTTTTCTCTCTCTCCCCTCTCTCTCTCTCTCTTTTTAGCCTGAGCCCCCTTTTTGGGGTTTTGGCAGCAACAAACGGGCCCCCCATTCTTCCCCGTTCATGGCCCTTCCCTTTTATTGTGTTCCAGCTATGATTCCCTTTCCCTTTAGTTCTTTTTTCACGTTCCCCCTTTCCCGGTGTCTGGTCTTCCACGCTTTGTTTACCCCTTTTGGAGTCCATCTCAGTGGGAAAGGGTTTGTCCAGCCACCTTTCCAATTTTTCATCAAATGTTTTTCCGGGTTGGGAAAACGGGGTGCCCAAGGGCCCAAAAACCCGGGGGCTATGGGTTTTGGGGGGCCCCCCCAAAACCCAATTTCAACGATACAAGTTTTTGGTAAAGATCAAACATATCACAAAGATGATTAAAATTGGTCAAAAAGAATGAACAAAAGAAGAAGACATGTCCAATCCATTTCCAGCGTCGTTTGACAATAGGCCATATTCTCTTGTTGGCATCGTGCAAAATTTTGGTTCGAAAAATTTTCCGGGGCACCCAAGACGGCCCGACAAGTTGGGAAAGGTGGAGAGTCTGGATATAAATCCTTTTTAGAAAGAAGAAAAAAACGATTACTTTTATTCGTTGTTTCGGGGAAACGAAAACGGCATGGGCGAGTTTGTAGTTTGCCCAGGGAAAAGCAAAAAATTATACCCGGGCTTTTACGAAAGGGGGGCTTAAATTTATTGGGAAAGGATACAGACGGGAAGAGTCGGTTTTTGGAAGATTAACCTTTTGGGAAAGGTTTTTAGACAGGTAAAGATGGAAAAAGCAAAAAGAAAAGATTTTGCCTTCTGTGCTTTTTTGGGGGAAAAATTAGGGGTTGTGTGCGCCAAAAAAATGTGTGCACAAGAGGGAAGAATTTTTTGGGGGAAAGATCGTTGCCCCCTTTTTGGTCTATCTTGGGTCTTCTTTTTATTTTAGCTGGGGTGGTGATCAAATTCCCCAAAAAAGGTTTATAGGGGTTTTGTTATTGACTATTTAATTGGGTTTTCATCGTTTTTGATTTTCTTCTTTTTTTATGTTCGTTCAGACCAACCCCCAATCACTCTTTAAGATAATGTTTGATCTTTGTCAAGAAAAGGGGAAGTTGCACATTGGTTTTAGAACATAAAGCATAGATTTTCACGTTTAGGGCACATGCATCAACGTCAAACCTCCTTAGTATTTTTTTACGGGTGGGAGGTAAAGGGGGTTCTATTCTTTTTCACCCCCAAAATTTGGGGGCCCCCCAAAATCAAGGATGTTTATTGATTGAGGGTTGAAGCGCTTAAAAATTTCACTTTGGGGGGAGGAAAGTGTTTTAATCTTTTTTACACATGAAGATCTCAGCGGGGAGTGCAAGAACTCCGAGCAACCCGGGTAGGGGCTCCGATGTAATTTTGAAGATGGTAAAAAAATTTTTTCGGAATCTTATGTTTTTGTAAGTTTTAAAGGGGCTTTTTCCCGGGCAGGGGTTTCCGTCTTTTCCTTTGATTTTGAAACGTCAGATTTTTACCAACTTTTAACCCCGGAGGGGGTTTTATTGTCCGCCCGATAGGGGTTAGGAACCGACTTTACCCCCCACAGGGTTTTTGGGAAAAAAATTGGGCCGGCCCCCTAGGGGGCGTAAAGAGCATCGTTGCCAGAGACGAGCCGTCCGAGGGTTACCGGGGCCCCCAAAAATTGGGGTGTAAAAAATAGAACCATTGCTACCCGCCACGCATGTCGTAAGAGGAAGGGAAAGGGGGGAAATCTGGGTGCACATGTTCAAAATTTTAAAAACCCGGGGTTTAGGGGGCCACCAAAACCCAATTTCAAAGAACACGTTCTTTTTTTTAAAAATTTTAAACATTCAAAAGAGTGGGTTAAATTTGGGCGTAAAGAACGAACGCAAAGAAGAGGGAAGATACCGTGGGATATAGGCAATACAGTGTTAGGGCCCGATTTTTTTTGACCCTTAAAATGGGGATTTTGGGGCACATCACGCCCCGCCTTTTTTTTTTCCCCAAAACAGTCTGGAAAACAAATTTAATGGCTAACCCGAGAGCCGCCCCGGGCGGGAAAAATTTAAAGCAGGTCGCAGGGTTAATTTTTCTTTTTAAATTTCCTTTTGAGCCCCGGAAAACCCCAAAGATATATACAGAAATAAGGCTGGGGTTTTTGGGAAAATTTCTTTTCATGATCATTTAGATGGGATTGGGTTTTCTGATGTCCTTCCCAAAGGGGAACGATCGACACCAAGCCCCAAAAATATAACCATAGATGTGGTACTTAAGGTAAGATTTTTTTTTGTGGGAATATTTTTCAGTTACCAATCAAAAAAAAAAGTGGGGTCCCGTAGGATATGCTTACACTTTCCCAAAAATTTATTTTCCACCTGTCGTCTTTTATCGGAAACAAAGACTATGTTCCTGAAGGAGACATCATCGTCCAAAATTGTCCCTTCCCGAACTTGGCTTTTTTGACAGGTCCTAAAACTTTTTGTTCTGGGGAAAGGCCCGTTCTGCCGGTGTCAAAGCAGCCGGGGATATCGTCAAGACATGTTACACATATCGTCTTTTAGGGCCTTTCCCCTCATTCTTTCTTCCAAGCACCATTCCCCCAAAAATTTTTTTCTAGGAAACAGTTTTTTGATGTTCCGAAAATTTAATTTTTTATGTTTTAATAATAACCCCAAAAAATTTAACATGTATAAAATTTTGTTTTTCTTTCGTCCATGATATTCTAATACTTTCGTAGCACATTTAAAAAAATGACTTCTGTTTCTTTGTCAATGGTCCATGTCTCACAACCATTTGTTCCCTGGGAAAACCCTAGCCCCTTTAAAAACTTAATTTGGTTCTTTTTTTTTGTTTGCAGGGGGACAAAGATTAAAAATATTTTGGAAGGCTGGGGGGAAGCAAAAAAAGCGGTTTGGGGTTTTAAAGGGGTTGAGGGGCCCCTTCCCAAATTTTTGGGGGGAAAAGGAAAAAGGAGAGAATGGAAAGGATGATACCGGGGAAACCCCCGGGCAGGGAAAGTTAACAGGGGGGTTTATACTGGGAACCACTTGGGGAAGAATGTTAACATGGTTGGGGCAAAACTGGGGAAACCCCTAAGGGGAGAATGTTAACAGGGAAAAAAAACTGGGAAAAACTAAGGAGAGAATGTTAACATGGCAGATACTGAAAACCCCCGGGGGGAGAATGTTAACATGGACAGATACTGGGGAAACCCCTTTAAAAGAAATCATAAAAATGGGAAACAACCCCCGGAAAAAACAAGGGGGTATACCGGGGAAAACTCGGGAGAATGTTAACATAGCAAGGGTAACCGGGGAAACCCCTGGGGAGAGAAGTTAATATGGCCCTGAAATGGGAACCCAAAAGGGGAAAAAAGAATAGTAAAATTGGACCCCCAAAGGGATGTCAAGAGACACTGAGGTGCATGGGGCTACCCATAAAGGGGGGTAGCAGAACCGAATGGGGTTTTACCAGGAGCATAACTGGCACACCGTAAATTTTGTCTGGGCCGGGCCAAAAATAATAAAAAAGGGTGGTCGCCGAGGGTTACTGAGGCTTTAAAATTTTGGGGGAAAGAATATAACCACCGTTACCCGCCAAAAGATGTCAAAAAAAGGGCGAATTAAGGAGAAAAAGCACATTTTATGGAGGCTTAAAGAATCTATAATGATATTCCCCTTTGTTTCCCCCCGGAACTCAAAGGGTTTTTTTTGGGCGAGTGTTTTAACGTTTTGATTTATTCCCCGCATGATGCCCGGATCAAGTTTGTTTCGCCATCCAGTCGTTTTTCCGACTTGAGAGGTGCTTTTTGGGGATTAAAAAAACAAATTGGGGAAATTCCCAAAATTGACACCAGATGCCCAAAGTAAAATATACATAGGAAAAAAAAAGTACAAACAGCCAACAGTTTAACTTTGTTAATTTTTAATTAAAAAATTTTTAAAATTGGGTTCTGATATTAAAAAATAACAAAAACAGTTGTTTAAAAGTTATTAAAGTAGTTTATGTTGTGTAACAAACAAGACAGGACCAATTTTTATACACATGTGTTTCCCTGCTCAGCGTGTCGAAAAACCCTTGCAGGGCTAGTCCCGGGTGGGTTAACTCCGCGATCAAAAAGCTAAGGGTTTTCAAAATTTACGGGGTTCGTGGACGGGGTTAAGGGGGTTAAAGATGTTTTAAAGGGAAATTTAGCCGAAAGTTTGCCTTGCTTCTGGACCCGGGGGAAAAAAGTGTTTCCATCAATCAAAGGTTTAACTTATAACTAATAAAGCCGCAAGCTTTTTGGATAAAAAATTAGATTAGATACTTCCTTGCCTTTTTCCCCGGGTTGGGGAAGGCCCCCAAGAAACCTTGGGGGAAAGTCTTCCCTATCTCTAGCTATCTCCTGCAGCTTCCTCCAAGGTTTGGGGTACTAGTACAGACAGAACCACCCCATTCTGGGGTCTTCCTCCCAAATTCCTATCTTTAATTAAAACCCCTTTTAATTTTAAATGATCCGATTTTAAAAGCGATTGTAGCCAAAACCAGTTATGGGATAAAAACTTTTTTAGCTTCCCGTGGGCAGGAAACATTCCCCAAAAAGTTTCCTATTTTAAATTTTTTTTCTGCAATGTTTTTCCGGGCCCTAAGATAATCCATTTTTCTGACTTTCTTTTTTAATGTTTCGTAAGGGTTTTTTTTTTGTCCTCCAATTTTTCCTTTTTCCCCCTTGGTTTAAAATCAAGTGGGATGGGGGTTTTTTGGGCTAGAGAAACACCAATTTTAAAACCGGAAAACAAATTTTGGGACAGGCATTTTGCCTTCTTTTTTTTTGGAGTCTCAACGAGAATATAAATTCCCTTTTCAATTTCCATGCTAAAAACATCCTGCAAACCCCATGAGTAATCATTCGAGGCCGTAGCTATCATCACCAACCTTCATATTTGCTTTTCGTTACAAAATAATAACGGGGATTGATCCTTTTTATTCTAAAAAGTCAGATTTCATATCATAACCATTTTTTGGTTGCCGAAAAGGGGGAGGCTATAGCTCTATTATTTAACAAAACGGTATTAAAAGGCCCTTTGGGGGAAACGTTGCTGATATCATTTTTGATTTTGGCCAAAAATATGTACTTTTTTTTACGGCTTTATTTGACCAAGTTTTTCCGCAGTCTTCCCTTTTTTCGAATATTTGAACCAAAAGTAATATAATTTTTTACAATTTATGTTAACAAAATTATTCAACCTAAATATGCATGATAATTTGAAGAAAGATTTTTACGTTAGTTGATATTTCTACAATTTCAAAAAACATTTTTTTTTTTCCAATGTTTTTGCCCTTTTTGAATGCTCCACAGC
>JADZMA010000489.1:0-34063 GCA_020796225.1 Arion vulgaris
CAGCGAAAGAAAATGAATAATAACTACAAAGTGCCTTAGAAGAATCACAGACAAGATCTCTACCTTCCCCCTTCCCAACCCTTCTACGTAGAAAGCATGAGCAACAACATATGTTTCATGTATATACAATAATTATAAACGACACCATTTCTTCTTGACTTGTCCGAATAATTCACATAACTCTTACTGACTTTCAACTAAAATTACTTCCCTTTGAGTTATTACTTTTCTTCTTCTTCTTTACGTTCGTTCTTTACGACCAATTTTAATCACTCTTTGTGATATGTTTGATCTTTGTCAAGAACGGGTATACGTTGCACATTGGTTTGGTAGGCCCCTAAACGCATAGACTTCTACGTTTAGGACATATGCATCCGATTTCAGCCAAACTTCCTTAGTCTCCTTTTGCGAAATGCTTAGCATGTAGCAGTGGTTCTATTCTTTACACCCTAATTTGGTACCCAGTAACCACTCGGCGTCTTTGATCACTAATGTCAGGTATGCACACATATCTCGATTCTCTCATTTTTATAACAGTTTTTACTAGCGGTTGACCAAACATTTATTTTATTTCATCACTATTTCAGAATTACTCAAATATTACGTTCATTATTTTTTCGCAGACATCAATTTTCAAATGCATTCAAGTAACTTTCTATATCTTTAGTCATTATCAAAGTCTCGTTGGCATATGTTAGCATTGATACAACATTTGAATTGAAAGTTCGAAATATAGTTTTAATACTGTGTAACTTGCAGTTCCATATTTTATTTAAACTTTTAAAACGTTTTAACAATGAATCTACAATGACTTGTAACTATGTCGTCCAGGGTTCACAGTTCATAAACATTACATGGATGAGATTTTACAAGATCAACAATAATAAAATTGTTTCTGTAACCGTGAGAAGTAATGGGACAAGAATAAGTCAAAGAACTCCTTCAGCCAGTCAAATATTTGACCATGTGACCCTAGTGTATTTAACGGTACAAGAATGGCACGATCAGAGCGTATACAAATGTTTTGCTACCAACGGACAGTACAATAAAAGTGCATCCCTCACAATTGCAGTCAAGGAAAGTAAGTAGAAGATTACATTACAACTGGAGTCACAGAAAGTAAGTAGAAGATTACAACTGTAGTCACAGAAAGTAAGTAGAAGATTACATTACAACTAAAGTCACAGAAAGTAAGTAGAAGATTACATTACAACTGTAGTCACAGAAAGAAATTAGAAGATTACATTACAGCTTTAGTCACAGAAAGTAGGTAGACGATTACATTACAATTGAAGTCACAGAAAGAAATTAGAAGATTACATTACAACTGGAGTCACAGAACGTAAGTAGGGGATTACATTACAACTGTAGTCACAGAAAGTAGGTAGACGATTACATTACAACTGGAGTCACAGAAAATAATTAGAAGATTACATTACAACTGGAGTCACAGAACGTAAGTAGAAGATTACATTACAACTGGAGTCACAGAAAGTAAGTAGAAGATTACATTACAACTGGAGTCACAGAAAGTAAGTAAATGACATTACAACTGGAGTCACAGAAAGTAAGTAAATGACATTACAACTGGAGTCACAGAAAGTAAGTAAATGACATTACAACTGGAGTCACTGAAAGTAAGTAAATGACATTACAACTGGAGTCACAGAAAGTAAGTAAATGACATTACAACTGGAGTCACAGAAAGTAAGGAGAAGTCTCAATTTTTTCTTCATATCAGTGCTCCGTAGTGTTTATCGCGTCCCTAATTGAGGTTTAAAGAATAGAACCACTGTTACCTGCCACGCATGCTGTAAGAGGCGACTAAGGAGGTTGGACGTGGGGCTAGCTACCCCATCCAGTAAAAAAAACACTAGATAGCTACATAAACCACAACCAGAAAAATTCATAGATCGCCACCCGAGGAAGAAGAAGGACCCTGCAAGGTTGAGATCTGGAAAAGATGGCCTTGGTAGCCTTGAGATCTGGAAAGGATGTCCCCCTGGGGCGAAGGATTGTAGTAGTATCCATTTTTGTATCATCTCTTTTTATCTTTAGTATGGTTATTGTATTGGGCTGTACACGACTGGTTTGACGAAAATGACGAAGAAATCAAGTCTATTCTTCTCAAGAAACATGAGACATACAGAGCCTATCAAAATGACCCATCATCATCACCCAAAACAGCTTTCCTAGATGCTCGTAGAAGGGCTCAAGAGAGAATCAGGAAATTACAAGACGCCTGGCTAAGCAAAAAAATCTGATGAAATCCAGATATATGCAGACAGACATGATTTCAAACGCTTCTACGATGCCTAAAAACTGTTTTCGGACCTCAAAATCTCACCCCACTCCCATACTCGATGCAGATGGAGCAAGGCTACTAATTGACAAGCCTCAGATACTAAATCGGTGGGCAGAACACTTCCGTTCTGTCCTCAACCATCCATCCACTATATGTTATGAACCATAGAGCGCATGCCCCAGGTCCCAATCAATGCCAAGCTGGATATTCCACCTACCTTAGCAGAGGTCAAGAAGGCAACAAACCAGATGTCCAGCGGGAAGGCACCGGGTGCGGACTCAATACCAACCGAAGTCTACAAAGAAGGAGGGCCCACGTGGATGCTAAAATTGACAGAGTTATTTACATACATTTGGTGCAACGAACGTGTGCCACAGGAATTAAAGGATGCCACTATTGTCCACCTGTACAAGCGGAAAGGAAACCGCCAGGCCTGCGATAACCACAGGGGATCTCCCCCCCTGTCAATCGCTGGCAAAATACTGGCCAGAGTCCTCCTCAATCGATTAATCGATCACCTGGAACAGGACTTACTCCCTGAGACCAAATGTGGCTTCAGAGCAGGTCGTGGGAAAAGCAGACATGCTATTTGCTGCTCGCCAACTACAGGAGAAATGCCAAGAGCAGCACCGTAACCTCTATATGGTCTTTGTCGATCTGACAAAGGCTTTCGACACGCTTAACAGGGAGGGTCTATGGAAGATCATGGAAAAATGTGGATGCCCAGGGAAATTCAACAAGATCGTCCAACAGTTTCACGAGGGCATCATGGCACGTGTACTTGACGAAGGGGAGCTGTCGGAAGCCTTCCATGTCCCCAACGGCGTCAAACAGGGCTGTGTACTGGCCCCAACACTCTTCAGCAATGATGTTTGCTGCCATGCTCACGGATGTCTTTTGGGAAGGCGACGAACATGGGGTAAAAATTAGATACAGGACAGACGGTAACCTATTCAATCTTCGGAGGTTAAAATCCTCCACCAAGGTAAAAGAATCAACTATCTCAAACCTATTGTTTGCTGATGACTGTGCCCTCGCTACCAACTCTGTGGAAGAAATGCAGACTTACATGGACAAGTTCTCAATGGCCTGTGATAGGTTTGGCCTCACCATTAACACCAAAAAACAGAGGTCATGTTCCAGCCCGCCCTAGAGAACAGTATTACGATCCAGTCATCAACATTAAACACCAGCGTCTCCAGTCAACGGACAACTTTGCTTATCTTGGCAGCCTCCTATCCAGATCGGCAAACATAGATTCTGAGGTCCACAATAGGATATCCCAAGCCAGTGCTGCGTTCGGAAGGTTACGTGTCACTGTGTGGGAACGGAAGGGGATAAGCATAGTCACAAAGCTGAAAGTTTACCAGGCCATAGTGCTAACCACGCTGCTGTACGAAGCGAGACATGGACAGTGTATAGCAGACACGCAAGAAAATTAAACCATTTCCACACAAGCTGTCTACGAAGAATACTAAAAATAAACTGGCAGGACAAAATTCCAGACAGCGAAGTCCTCACAAGAGCAAAGATCCCAAGCGTCAACACCCTGTTGCAGAAGGCCCAACTGAGATGGGTCGGTCACGTTGCTCGAATGCCTGAAAAACGCATCCCAAAACAGTTGATGTATGGCGAGCTTGAAGGGCAGACGTTTAGCTGGTGGACAGAAAAACGCTTTAAAGACACTCTTAAAGTGTCTCTGAAATGCTTCGATATAGACAATACGTGCTGGGAATCCTTGCGCAAGATCGCCAAATGTGGCGCTGTAACACAAAAGAGGAACCCGAATAGCTGAGAATCATCGTATTGTTGAGTCACAGAGAAAACGAGCAGCGCGAAAAGACAGAGCACCCAACACGCACATGTCTAACCTTGATCATGTATGCCCCACCTGTGGTCGGGGATTCTGTTCTAGGATTGGACTCTACAGTCACCTCCGCACACCCAGAGAGGTGCAACAGTACACGTCTGAGATTGTTGTCATCATCGCTTGCGATGGACGGCTATATTACAGGTTTTCCCCTGTAGTCAGGATGGCAGTCGTGGCAAATGTCCTATGTCCTTCCCTGTTTCTTGTGTTGGGATTAAACATGTACGCTTGTCCCTAACAGTAGTAAGTATGATGATGATGATGTTACCGGTTCAAAAGGAGGACTGATGGCAAACAACAACATTATAAATCACAGGACTAAGTCCGCTTCAACATCATATAGATTTATTGATATTCATCACGAGCTCTTGAACACGTCTGTCCATTTTCGTGTTTATGTTTGTCTCTCCTCTGTTAAATCCCGTTAGTAAGCGGTCACTACTCAAAACTACGTAAACTAGTTTCCCTACGTCAATGTCTCGTTTTAGTGTTGCTATCTGCTAGTGTGCAGAATTGGTGTGCAAACACTACAGTCTGCTAATATATATATCTACCAAGACCCATCTATCTAAAACTACCTGTCTAGTATGTTAACCACCACCTGTGATGTGTATATATCTACCAAGACCCATCTATCTAAAACTACCTGTCTAGTATGTTAACCACCACCTGTGATTTTATATATCTACCAAGACCCATCTATCTAAAACTACCTGTCTAGTATGTTAACCACCACCTGTGATGTGTATATATCTACCAAGACTCATCTATCTAAAACTACCTGTCTAGTATGTTAACCACCACCTGTGATGTGTATATATCTACCAAGACACATCTATCTAAAACTACCTGTCTAGTATATTACCACCACCTGTGATGTGTATATATCTACCAAGACCCATCTATCTAAAATTACCTGTCTAGTATGTTAACCACCACCTGTGATGTGTATATATCTACCAAGACCCATCTATCTAAAACTACCTGTCTAGTATGTTTAAACACCACCTGTGATGTGTATATATCTACCAAGACTCATCTATCTAAAACTACCTGTCTAGTATGTTAACCACCACCTGTGATGTGTATATATCTACCCAAAACTCATCTATCTAAAACTACCTGTCTAGTATGTTAACCACCACCTGTGATGTGTATATATCTACCAAGACCCATCTATCTAAAACTACCTGTCTAGTATGTTAACCACCACCTGTGATGTGTATATATCTACCAAGACTCATCTATCTAAAACTACCTGTCTAGTATGTTAACCACCACCTGTGATGTGTATATATCTCCAAGACTCATCTATCTAAAACTACCTGTCTAGTATGTTAACCACCACCTGTGATGTGTATATATCTACCAAGACCCATCTATCTAAAACTACCTGTCTAGTATGTTAACCACCACCTGTGATGTGTATATATCTACCAAGACCCATCTATCTAAAACTATATGTCTAGTATGTTAACCACCACCTGAGATGTGTATATATTTGCAAGACCCATCTATCTAAAACTACCTGTCTAGTATGTTAACCACCACCTGTGATGTGTATATATCTACCAAGACCCATCTATCTAAAACTACCTGTCTAGTAATGTTAACCCCCACCTGTGATGTGTATATATCTACCAAGACCCATCTATCTAAAACTACCTGTCTAGTATGTTAACCACCACCTGTGATGTGTATATATCTACCAAGACCCATCTATCTAAAACTACCTGTCTAGTATGTTAACCACCACCTGTGATGTGTATATATCTACAAAGACTCATCTATCTAAAACTACCTGTCTAGTATGTTAACCACCACCTGTGATGTGTATATATCTCCCAAGACCCATCTATCAAAAACTACCTGTCTAGTATGTTAACCACCACCTGTGATGTGTATATATTTACCAAGACCCATCTATCTATGCTCCGATCTCTTTCTTACACAGGAAGATCTCAACTGCAGTGCAGGAACTATACGTACGATGCGATGGCCAGATGTAATTTTGCAGATTTGGGTGAAATTTGGGGCATAAATTGTATTTTAACATTATTTATTTAACTTTGCACGGGGAGCGGTTATCCAGCCGTCTATTATCGATTAATAACTGCAAAGCTTTCGTTTACGAGCTGAACTTGAACACTATGCTTACGTTTTATCGTTCGTCTCCGATAGAAATAGGTACTCGATCCCACCTCCATCCGGGAACTCTGGAAAATTATCATTTCCATAAATTAAATATATTTTTCTATGCTGGAAACGAACTGTGTACCGCACGAGTGGTTACTGGTGCCCAAATTTGGGGTGTAAAGAATAGAATCACTGTTACCTGCACGCATGTCGTAAGAGGCGACTAATGAGGTTTGGATGAAATCGGATGCACGTGCCCTGAACATGTAGAAGTCTATCCGTTTAGGGGCTTACCCACAGCCAGGCTCTAGCACAGGCCAGACAAATGGCCGGGTATTCCTGACCTAGATAGAAGGGATCTGGAAATGACAGATGTTTGATAGAACACTGCACATTTTTTGCTATTTTACTCAATTCTGTGAGTCTATGGTTATTTATTGGTGAAAAATATTTATAATATTAATATTTCTTATTGTTAAACTTAACTTGTTGCATAATATGACTTCGAGTTAGCATTTTGTGTTGATTTTAAAAAGAATTCGTCTATATACACCCTTGGAATGCGAGGTCACGTGGTTGTAGTTGGGGTCTGATTTCTAGAATTCTTACATGAGCCGAAGGCCCAGTAGTTTATAGTTGGCTCTGGCACCAAACCAATGTGCAACGTATACACGTTCTTGGCAAAGATCAAACATATCACAACGAGTGACTAAAATTGGTCGTAAAGAACGAACGTAAAGAGGAAGAAGAAGAAGAAGATATCGTTTTATGTTATATATATTATTCTATCATTGCGAAACTTATCAGTGCCAAACTTATCAGTGTCAAACATATCAGTGCCAAACTTATCATTGCAAAACTTATCAGTGCCCAAAATTATCATTGCGAAACTTAGCAGGCCAAACTTATCAGTGTCAAACTTATCAGTCCCAAACATATCAGTGCCAAACTTATCATTGCCAAACTTATCAGTGCCAAACTTATAAGTGCCAATTCTGCGTTCTCACTAGATTCGGATTTCGGATTATCTAATAAAGGCAGCCGCCTGTCTCAGATTATCAGCCACGACATACAGTTTGTCTTCTGCGTTTTCACTAGATTGGGATTTCAGATTCTCTAATAAAGGCAGCCGCCTGCCTCAGATTATCAGCCACGCCATACAGTTTGTCTTCTGCTTTCTCACTAGATTGGGATTTCGGATTATCTAATAAAGGCAGCCGCCTGCCTCAGATTATCAGCCAGGCTACATAGTGTGTCTTCTGCGTTCTCACTAGATTGGGATTTTGGATTCTCTAATAAAGGCAGCGCTTGCCTCAGATTATCAGCCAGGTTATACAGTTGGTCTTGGACACTAATGTAAGTGGGCTACCTCTTTCTTCTCAAGTCAGCATACTGGGGGCAGTTCTGTAGAATATAATTCCTATAATTTCTACTTCCTCGTTTGTGCCGACCTCTTCCCGCAGTAAGTTTTGGCCACCCTCGTGATGGTAGGTCTGACATTCTTACTGCGTTGCTAAATCCCCGAGGCAGACTGGCGACCGTAGAATCCGTATTCCATTCCTCATTGTGAGGGTCGTTGCACTCTGTTATGCGCCTTACGGCCTGATGCATCCTTTTTTTGCAAGCATTCGTTTCGAGTTAGCATTACCAAGCGGACACCTGCATCCGATTTCAGCCAAACCTCCGTATTCGCCTCCTACGACATGCGTGGCAGGTAACAGTAGTTCTATTCTTTACACCCCAAATTGGTGCCAGTAACCACTCAGGCGATATATATATATATTTGTATATATATATATATATATATATATATATATATATATATATATATATATATATATATATATATATATATATATATATAAATTTCATTGAAACTAAAATACTGTTGTTATATTGAATATTGAAATAATATCAAATATTGAAAATATACACATTTCCTTCAGACAAAGACATGTATTTCAAATGTGCTGTTATATTTCTTTAAGGGCCATGCGCCAGGCTGCAGGTATCCGGCGACGAATTCACTTACAAGGGGGAGAAAGTATTCTTGTCTGGCGCTAGTCTCCCATGGATCAATTATGCTCATGACTTTGGTGATTATCAGTGGTATAAAAGGGAAAGTCACAAATGAAGAACAGATGAGGCAACTACGTGATACTGAGGCAACTCATTGAGTAAGTTCATATTTTATTCATGCGTCTGTATTGTACATATTTGTATTGATTCATTCCTTCATAAATTGTTATCTCATGTCTTGTTCTTCATTCAAAACTCACTCTATAATAAATCATTTCTACATCACTAATTCTTTCATAAACTATTTATTCATCTCTAATTCTTCCATAAACCATTTCTACATCTCTAATTCTTCCATAAACCATTCATACATCTCTAATTCTTCCATAAACCATTTCTTCATCTTTAATTCTTTCATAAACCATTTTTTCGTCTCTAATTCTTCCATAAACCATTTCTACATCTCTAATTCTTCCATAAACCATTCATACATCTCTAATTCTTCCATAAACCATTCATACATCTCTAATTCTTCCATAAACCATTCATACATCTCTAATTCTTTCATAAACCATTCATACATCTCTAATTCTTTCATAAACCATTCATACATCTCTAATTCTTCCATAAACCATTTCGTCATCTCTAATTCTTTCATAAACCATTCATACATCTCTAATCCTTTCAAAAAATCTTTTTTTTTACTATTTTTTTTTTATTAGACAAACGTTCAAATATAAGACAATCTTTTAAATTGAATTCTTTCATAAGACAATCTTCTAATACTTACATAAGACAATCTTCTAATTCATTCATAAGACAATCTTCTAATTCTTTCATTAGACAATCTTCTAATACTTTCATAAGACAATCTTCTAATTCTAATTCATTCATAAGACAATCTTCTAATTTTTTTATAAACCAGTCTTGTATTTTATAATGCAAACATTGTGTGTACAAATCTTTGTTGATTGTGTACATATGTAATGTACATATAATCAAGATGTGTTGTACGGAATGTGTACATATATTATCTACATATTCAGCGCATATTGTCAAGAAATGTTATTTAACGTTCGTGAAATGATTGCAGGATTGTTCATTCATGGCCACGGTCAGTCTACTCCACGGTTTAATCTAGATCACATGGTTGATGGTTGTGACAGACAAGACACCTTCATTGCGGATTTTAAGGACATGCTGGATATGGCACTAACGTAAGTAATATTGTCTCAAGTGATGAAGATTGCTATGTTATGTTAAGTTATGTTATGTTATGAGAGCATACAGGCTGGCTGGCTCTGCCACCATATCAGAGGTCAGCCAATGGATAGAGCTGATATTGTGAACGTCCTCATAGAGTGTGGCCGCAACGAAGATTTTCATTTAAACCAATCCACGTCAAATACTAGATTGCAGGAGCTGGGTTTGAAGATTGGAGTAGCAAGAAAAGAACAGCATAACAGATACGTGAGTAGGCTCATCAATCAAAATCGAACTGGTACGGTAAGTCGCTGTACGCTGTTGGAGATATTGCGAAGGAGATTGGAGCAACTATGGACATGTCCGGAGTGCAATGAAGATATTCCAAACTGAAACTGAAACTGAAGTTATGTTATGTTATGTTATGCGATCGACATCATGCCACATTGGGCATTCTCATTCGTGTTTAGTCCTCCGCTGCAGCAACCATCCCAAAGTTCATTTGCTCACAGTACCTATGAGAATATCGAATACCGAAAACATCGTTTCCTGAAAATGAGAAGCATTATCTGCAACAAGTCCGTGTCATCCCGATCAGAATGTGAGTTATTCAGTGCTACATAGAACCAATACTGACATACGGATGTCAGTCATGGACAATGAACACACAGATCGAAAAATCTCTGAGGGCCACAGAAATGTGATTTTACAGAAGAATGATGAGAATCCCAAAGACTGCTAAATTGACTAATGTTGAGGTAATGAATGAGATCAAGAAACAAAAAAGCTTATCATCAATATAAGAAGAGAAGTCATCAATTTTCGGATATGTGATGAAGAGGGAGGTTTAGAACACATTGTGACAACCGGTAAAATCGAAAGTAGACGAGACAGAGGAAGACAGAGAGAGAAAATTATGGAAAGCCTGACTTCATGGTGTGGTAGAGCGTCAACATCTGAGTTGATAGCAAACACCAACGACAGACATTTATGTAGATCCATGATTTCCTACGCCAGTCGGCATGGCACCTGATCATGATGACCCATGAGAAGTTAATTAGTATATCTTCTCTCTCTATCACGTAGACGGCACTGTCTGGCATGCTAAAACCAGATGACTAATTCCCGAACACGTTTCAGTGTATGAGACTCGCTCATGTCACATAAATGAGGCGTACCGCATTGATGGCATCAGCTCTTTTCATACTTCTGTCCGCTTGTGTTAAGCCGTTGTTTGCAAGAAAGTCAGCACGCTCGATACCCTGCACTCCAGCATGTCCAGGTGTGTACAGTTACGTCGTTTTTCTGAGATGCGATCTCCGAATGATGTCCACCCATTTCACGCGCAGAATTTCAGATTCAATCCTTTGAAGCATATTCATCGAGTATTATATGATTGATAATCGTATGGGTTACCTGTTGCTCAGCCACCCACGACAGAGCACTGGAGGCAGCGGTGATCTCCATAGTCATTCTCGATGTCGTTGTCTTGAAAGTGTCACATTCCTCATGCTGTGTGCTACCAATGAAGAGATTGTTCATTGTTCCTTTTTGCATTTAGGGATATGATTAGGCAAATCATTCAAAATCGAACTGGTACGGTCAGTTTCTGGACGCTGCTGGAGACATTGTCAAGGAGATCGGAACAACCAAGGACATGTCCAGAGTGCAATGATGAAATTCCAAACTAAAACTGAAACTTACCATTTTTAATGTTCATCTTCATCTTCATCGCACATCAGACATATCCATAATTGTTCTGATCTCCTCCCAAGCATGTATTTCAATGTGTTTAGACTAACGGTGGCGTCGTGGCTAGGGGTTAGTGACTCGGTCTATTAACCCGACGTTCTGAGTTCGAATCACGCTGCGGACAGTTTGCTTGCAAATTGTTTCCGTTGATTTTAACAAAGGACGATGGCGCCACCCGTTCAGAAAGCAATGGCAAGCTACTGAACGTATAAGTGGTGCCTAGAAAATCAACGACTTGTTTACTGTGGTTGATGGCTACGTCCTTTAGGATATGCCACGATTTTCATTAGACTAACAAATCCTGTTCTGTGTTAACTGATATATTTAGTAGAGTTTCTCTCATGGTTTTCCCGTCTTGTCGCACATATCGATAAGCATAACATGTATGAAACGGTTGTTAAACCTTAACAAAAGTTGCAATTCTTGGCAGGAAGAGATTGCTAAATCTAGCACGAAAGTTGCAAGTCTTAGCAGGAAGAGATAGCTAAATCTAGCTGGAATTTAGTTTGGTAACTATAGCACCAAAAGGAAGGTTAGATGAGAGGACTTATGGGAAAAAATTGTCAACGTGTCACGCTGGCATCATAAAATTTAAATTATGATCCTGTAGATCAATTGTTGGTGTCGTCTGTGGCCTAGGGTTAGTGACTCGGTCTATTAACATCGACGTCCTGAGTTTGAATCACGATGCGGACATTTTGGTTGCAAATTGTTTCGCGTGAATTTTAACAAAAAGGCGATGGCACCACTCGTTCAGAAAGCAATGCAAATTACTAACGTAATAATGCTTAGAAAAGTTACAAACAGCGTTACAAACCTGGGATTGATTCGCAAAGTCATGTAAAGGATATGCAATTAAATTTTTAGATCATTTGTTGTTTAGCTGGCAAAGAATTGTTTGAATGTCAGCGTAGCCTATCTTCCAATGAATCTCAAACGGTGCAATCATTCTGTATGCCTCAAAATCATAGACATTCAAAAAGCATTTAGAAGATATAACTGCAGACTTTAAAATGTGGATGTATTTATAAATTTGATGTGTGTTATGCATATATAACTATACATTCGGACGACCCCACCCAGTCAGAAAATTTGCAAAGTAGTAGACGCTCTTTGGCATTGACCGAAGTCAATATACTTGGTTATAAGATCATTAAAGAGTGCTCATCATACGATGCAAATACGTACGCCGCCCTTAGTAAAATGGTTGCATTGTACAAAAGGCTCTTTGGCGTAGATCCAAGCCCAAATATAAGGCGATAAACAGATCATTAAAGAGAAAACGGATCATTAAACTCACAATGTCTGGATAGCGTTTGACAGCCGGTATCGCAGATTCGAACATTTCCGAAGGCCGAAAATACGGAACGCACCGGATGCGCTTTTCCTACCACCTGCAGGGGCTTAAGTGAGGCAAAACGTTCTATTCGTAATGGGCACAGGTTGTTTATAAATCACAATAAGAATGATCAAAACAGCCGAGAGGAACGATCGAAAGAAACAAACGCATGAACTAACACATATAACAAACCAATCTTCAACGTATACACGTTCTTGGCAAAGATCAAACATATCACAAAGATTGATTAAAATTGGTTGTAAAGAACGAACGCAAAGAAGAAGAAGAAGAAGACTAATACATTAAGAAGTTATGAACAAGTTTGGAATGAACAGAGAATGTTTGAAAGAGATAAAAAATCGATAAATTACATATACATGGATCACAAAAAGAGAATTAATGTGTTACTCAAAGCAATAATAACAAATAATAATAATAATTTATCTCGTGCCGTTATACGTTACATATGTCCTGCAAGTAATTTCTCAATACCACTGTATCCTAGGCCACTGGCTCAATCTCCTCCATGGAACTGAGACCGATATTTCTTGCCTCTCTCAGCAAAGTTCGTTTTAGGGACTCTTTAGATCGTTCCTCTCTTATTACTATGATTTCTGCTTCCCCATTTTGGCCACCCTCGTGATGGTAGTTCTGACATTCTTACTGCGAGGCTAAATCTCCGACGTAGATTGGCGACAGTAGAATCCGTTATCCATTTCTCATTGTTAGTGGTCGTTGCACCATGTTATGCGCCTTACGGCCTGGTGCATCCGTTTTCTGCAAGTATTTGTTTCAGGTTAGCATTCCCAACTACTCTAAATATAGCATGTTCTTTGGAAAACGGAGTTTCCAACACAACGTTCAGGAAAGATATTCGTTCTGTAGGAAGTTCTCCCGACTGCATCGTCGTCTTGTTCAAGGCGTCGTCAATGTCATAGTTCCTCTATCGTCTTGTTCGTTCCATTGCTTTGTCTTTTTTCGATCCAGAAGCACTTAAGATTTGCCAAGAACACCGTAAATTTGGAGAAACTGTGGTTGTTCTGCCAGCCCGCGGAGTTGAACCGCACTCACAGGGAGCTTGTCACCCGTAGTCCAACACGCTACGAACACGCTGGGGAGACGGGCTGCCTTGTCGTTCAAGGAACATGTCTCCATTATTGGTCATTATGTCAATATTTATTATGATCAAATTGTTTCAGTTTGTTCAACATTATATTGTTTATGTCTCAATGTTCTTTGATATCCTTCTTCTTCTTCTTCTTTAGTCGTCACACTGCTACCTGGTTGTTCAACATTATATTGTGTATGTCTCAATGTTCTTTGATATCCTTCTTCTTCTTCTTCTTTAGTCGTCACACTGCTACCTGGTTGTTCAACATTATATTGTTTATGTCTCAGTGTTCTTTGATGTTCTTCTTCTTCTTCTTCTTCTTCTTTTGTCGTCACACTGCTACCGGGTTGTTCAACATTATATTGTTTATGTCTCAATGTTCTTTGATGTTCTTCTTCTTCTTCTTCTTTTGTCGTCACACTGCTACCTGGTTGTTCAACATTATATTGTTTATGTCTCAATGTTCTTTGATGTTCTTCTTCTTCTTCTTCTTCTTCTTTTGTCGTCGCACTGCTACCTGGTTGTTCAAAATTATATTGTTTATGTCTCAGTGTTCTTTGATGTTCTTCTTCTTCTTCTTTTGTCGTCACACTGCTACCGGCTTGTTGCCCAGTGTCGTGGTTTTCTGTTTTGTCTTGCGCTGTTCTGGTAGCTTGTGTGATTGTTATTTTTGCTCTTTCACAGGATTCTGCTACCGCATCTAACCATCTTTTCCTTGGTCTTCCTCTTGCCTTCTTTCCCGATGCTCTCCTGTAGAATACTCTGTATACTATAGAGTTTGGATGCATTCTTATTAAGTGGCCAAACCACTTCATTCTTTGTTTCTATATGTAATTCAAGCAAGATTCTGTGCCAACTTTCTTTCTTATGCTGATGTTGGTGACTCTTGTCTTTTCTGGTGCTGTTGGTAACTTCTTTGATGTCCAGCTCTTGAAATATATCTACATTTTATCTTCTTTGTTCAGCGTATTATAATACATCCCCACCCCCCATTTATTTCAAAACAGTCAAGCTTTACTTTGTTTGGTTTTGTAACAGACACAATATATTTGTTTTCCCAACCTTGTGGAGTGCACTCAACATCAACGACTCTCAAAACCGACTATATGGCCTCATTACCAACTTAACTAAGTTGCAGACGTACATTGACAACGTTTTAACCCCCTTGGTCCGGGTAGTTAAAGGTCATCCAGCACTTGGTGGATGGGATATTATTGATTCAATAGAAGGAATGATGATTACTGGTGTAGTAAGTTCATTATATTCAATATTTATTTGTTAGAAATGTTCTTAGAGTTATATATTGTATCATGACCAGCGTGTTCGTAGTGAGTTTGATGACGGGTGAGAAGACCCTGTGAGCGTGGTTCAGTTCCGCGGGCTGCAGAAAAGCCACAGGTCTCCAGATTTACGGTATTCGTGGCACCGAACCGTATGGTAACGATGTCCATGGCATCGAGCCGAAGAGCTGAAAAGCTCAAGTGCTTCTGGATATGAAAAAATATATATATTGTATCACTTGTTTTCTGTTCTGTAATGCATCATGTGGACAATAAACTCACAGATCGAAAAATCTCTGAGGACCACAGAAATGTGGTTTAACAGAAGAATGATGAGACTGCTAAAATGACCAATGTTGAGGTACTGAATGAGATCAAGACACAGAAGGCTTATCATCAATATAAGAAAGAGGCAGTCATCATTTTTGGGTAGGTGATGAGGAGGGAGGTTTATAACACATTGTGACGACCGGTAAAATCGAGGGTAGACGAGACAGAGGAAGACAGAGAGAGACAATTTTGAATATCCTGACTTCATGGCACGGTAGAGCGTCAACATCTGAGTTGATAGCAAACTCCAGCGACATATATTTGTTGAGATCGATGATCGCCTACACTAGACGATACGACACCTGATGATGATTGTTTTACTTCATGTAAACAGAAATTAAGATAAGAAACAAAGAACTCAAAATCAAAGAAAACTTGCTAATGCTACCAAAAGAAAAGAAAATTCCAATATTTGAGACATATAAAAAGACATGAATGGTTGGAGAATATCATTACGGAAGGAGACAGACATTTCAAGATGAGAAGAAGATCACAGAGAAGATGGATTCAGGACGTAACTGACGCTATTTGAGCATGACGGCTGTAGAGGTGATACGTCTATCTTATGAGAGAATAAACTTTCAAAAGACTGTTAGGTTGACAAAGTAGTTTTGCTCAGTACAATCTATTTATACTTCTAGTATGAAGATGGAGGTTGAGGCCGTTACTGCTGCCCTCCATTGGATGTCTGGGACTTCATTTACTGGGGCCGTTGTTGTATATGACTCTCAGTCGATGCTTCATAAGATCCAGAAGGGCAGGTTTCGGTATGAATGAATGTCGTCTACAGAAGTTTCTAACCTCCAGAGGCTTACGTGGATATACTGTCCTGGACATGCGAGTGTTTACGGTAATGAGAAGCGGAAAGACTTACATCAACAGCATCGATTGTTGGAGAGTTGAAGATGGGTAAAGGGGATGTTCTTCGAGTCTCTTCGCGACTGTCTGTTAGATGAGACACTCTTCTTCTTCTTCGCGTTCATTCTTTACGACCAATTTTAATCAGTCTGTGTGATATGTTTGATCGTTGTCAAGAACGTGTCTATGTTGCACATTGGTTTGGTAGGCCCCTAAACTTATAGACTTCTACACGTTTAGGACACTGCATCCGATTTCAGCCAAACCTCCTTAGTCGCCTATTACGACATGCGTGGCAGGTAACAGTGATTATATTCTTTACACCCCAAATTTGGGCTCCGGTAACCACTCGAGCCGGATGAGGACACTAAAATCGATGTTGAATTGATCAAGTGATTTAGGCAGTTTGGAGCTACCCGTTGTACAAGTTGAACTGTATGCCTGATAGGCAGAGTGAGAGGTGTGTTTAATCAGCGAGTCACGGGAACCATCAGTATGCATACTCTTCGATATCTCTTGGTGGTGACTGAGCACTCATGAGTCTGTCCGTAGTGCAATGACGTCAGTTTAGTAACCAATAACCAACAGCAATCTATTTGTTGATGAGAAATGGATCTTCGTTTTATCTCATGGAAAATGTTTTCATTATTTCTCTTGATTTGATCAATTAAGTCAATTCTTGTCTTCAAGTGAAACATTATTATTGTGTTTCTTCTAAATTTACTTTGACAATTTATCATGATAATCAAAGAATCAAGACAATTCACCTCTCACTCTCGCGATCACCGCTTCGACTGATGTACCAGATTTCCACATAAATTTCGAAATTTTGTGTCTTATTCATGTGAATTCTCATTCATACAGCAGTAGCGTAGGTGTGCTTCGTCACATCTTTAGCGTCATTTGAAGCTCTGGTGCGTATCCTTCAGCGATGTGTCCGGTTTTAGCCAGCGTTTACTGGGTTCGCTCTCCGCCAGCCTTGAGCTGTCCCCAGTCGACTTACAAGGTAGCAGGTTTGGTCAATTCATTCTTTACTTGAAGTGAAACATATTTACTGTACTTCTTATTATTTACTTCTGTGAAACACGTCATAACAAAGTACTGTAGTTTTACACATTACAAAAACAATGACAATATACAGCAACTTTTCGACCAAAAGGCCTTTATCAAACAAAATACTCTCTCCATCTAAATTGTGTATATTTGCTTTTACAATTTAGAGAGACTATCAAATGTGTACGATACAACGATGGTCTACACTAACCAAAATTGGACACGAGAAAACTACACTTATCAAGATACACACAGGTAGCTTCTCAAATTATTATTTATTTTATTTCCTAAGCTAGACCTATATGTTCTAACTACAAAGTAGAACTCTTAACTATCCTGATGGTACACATCACAGGAATAAAACAGAACTCTTAACTCTCCTGGTGGTGCACATCACATGAATAAAGCAGAACTCTTAACTCTCCTGATGGTACACATCACATGAAAAAAGCAGAACTCTTAACTCTCATGTTGGTACACAGCACATGGATAAAGCAGAACTCTTAGCTCTCCTGATGGTGCACATCACAGGAATAAAGCACAACTCTTAACTCTCCTGTTGGTGCACAGTACAGGAATAAGCTGCAAACATCTGCAGGTAAGATGATCTTTCTTACAGACACACTGTCAGCTATACAAATCTTGGAGGCTAAATCCGTTGCAAACACGGTACAGAACCTCGTTGACATGCTTCGATATAGACACCACATGCTGGGAAACCTTGACGCAAGATCGATAAATGTGGCACTGTAACGATACAAGAGGTACCCGCATAGATGAGAATCGTCGTGCCGTTGAGACACAGAAAACGAGCTGTAGAAATGACAGAACACACAACACGCACATGCCTAACCTTGATCATGTAAGCCTCACCCTGTGGTAGGGGATTGTGTTCTAGGATTGGACTTTACAGTCATCTCGCTACACCAGAGATATACATCAGCACCCGTCTGAGACTGTTGTCATCATTGCGATAGACGGCTATTATTATATTCAGTGTTCACTGTTGATTAATAATAAAATCTCATAACTGCTTACAGTACCGATTGTTATCGAGAACCTGAGGTATTTAGTGGTCGCATGGCTAGTGCAGTCGCTTCGATGCTGTTGAGTTGAGACGAGAAGCTGATGAGTTTAGTGGTCGCATGGCTAGTGCAGTCGCTTCGATGCTGTTGAGTTGGGACGAGAACCTGATGAGTTTAGTGGTCGCATGGCTAGTGCAGTCGCTTCGATGCTGTTGAGTTGGGACGAGAAGCTGATGAGTTTAGTGGTCGCATGGCTAGTGCAGTCACTTCGATGCTGTTGAGTTGAGACGAGAAGCTGATGAGTTTAGTGGTCGCATGGCTAGTGCAGTCACTTCGATGCTGTTGAGTTGGGACGAGAAGCTGATGAGTTTAGTGGTCGCATGGCTAGTACAGTCACTTCGATGCTGTTGAGTTGGGACGAGAATCTGATGAGTTTAGTGGTCGCATGGCTAGTACAGTCACTTCGATGCTGTTGAGTTGGGACGAGAACCTGATGAGTTTAGTGGTCGCATGGCTAGTACAGTCACTTCGATGCTGTTGAGTTGGGACGAGAAGCTGATGAGTTTAGTGGTCGCATGGCTAGTGCAGTCGCTTCGATGCTGTTGAGTTGGGACGAGAAGCTGATGAGTTTAGTGGTCGCATGGCTAGTGCAGTCGCTTCGATGCTGTTGAGTTGAGACGAGAACCTGATGAGTTTAGTGGTCGCATGACTGGTGTAGTCACTTCGATGCTGTTGAGTTGAGACGAGAAGCTGATGAGTTTAGTGGTCGCATGGCTAGTGCAGTCGCTTCGATGCTGTTCAGGTTATAATGTTTATTGTATGCCCAAAACAGAACAAAATCCTTGACCTTACCGTGGATTGAACACGGACCTCCCGTCTGGGAGCGGCGCTCTAATCTATTTGTCCATACGCTCTTCATCATTGTTAATCATTGCAAGCAAAATACAGATCTTGTTAAAACTGTTTTACGTCTGGTAGTTTGTCTTCCATCATGGACATGTTCAACTGTGTTAATCATTGCAAGCAAAATACAGATCTTGTTCAAACTGTTTTACGTTTGGTAGTTTGTCTTCCAACATGGGCATGCTCAACAGTGTTAATCATTCCAAGCAAAATACAGATCTTGTTAAAACTGTTTTACGTCTGGTAGTTTGCCTTCCATCATAGGCATGCTCAACAGTGTTAATCATTCCAAGCAAAATACAGATCTTGTTAAAACTGTTTTACATCTGGTAGTTTGTCTTCCATCATGGGCATGCTCAACAGTGTTAATCATTCCAAGCAAAATACATATCTTGTTAAAACTGTTTTACGTCTGGTAGTTTGCCTTCCATCATGGGCATGCTCAGCAGTAGACGACTAAGATGGTTGGGGCATGTGAGAAGAAATGAACACTTGTCGCATACCAAAACAAATTTTGTTCTGTAAACTTTCGGAGAGGAAGAGGCACCAGGGCAGACCACAGCTCAGATATAAAGATGTCTGCAAAGTCTCAATGAAAAACTTTTCTGTAGGTCCTAGCACATGGGAAAAACTTTTCTGTAGGTCCTAGCACATTGGAAAAACTTTTCTGTAGGTCCTAGCACATGGGAAAAACTTTTCTGTAGGTCCTAGCACATGGGAAAAACTTTTCTGTAGGTCCTAGCACATAGGGAAAACTCGCTGATGACAGAGTTGTGTGGAAAGCGATATTGTGAAAGGGCGCAGAGTCTTTTGAGAAGAGACTTATTTATGAGCTGAAAGACAAGAGAGAAAAGCGAAATTTCAGAAGTTATCACAGTAAAACGCTTGCCAATTGACCGTCTGTAAAGACAAATGGAGTGGCCTAGGGTTACTGACTCAGTCTATTAACCCCGACGTTCTGAGTTCGAATCACGCTGCGGACAGTTTGGTTTGCAATCTTTACTAAGGACGATGACACCACCCGTTCAGAAAGCAATGGCAAACTACTGAACGTAATAATGCCTAGAAAAATCATAAACAGCGTTTAAAGCTGGGATTGATTCCAAAGTCCTGTAAAGGATATGCAATTTACTTAAAGACGAAAAAGCCATATATATATATATATATACGAGGCGCATTGAAAAGTAATGCCTCAAGTCCATAACTTTGTTAATATCATAATTTACAAATGAAACATACATTTTCAGAAAGCTTGAGATGTCCACTCCACAATAGAGTCATTATTTTTCGACATAGTCACCTCCACGTTCCACATACACACGCCAACGTCGAACTAGTTGTTGCATCCCGTCGAAGAAAAAATCTGATGATTTTCACGAAGCCAGGTACGCACATCTGCTGCCACATCCTCGTCAGAAGCATATCTGTTTCCCTTGAGATGTTCCTTGAGCTTTGGAACAGGAAAAAGTCACAAGGTGCCAAATCAGGGCTATATGGTGGGTGCGCTAAAATGTCGTCAAAATTGAGACGCTCTAATGCTGCCACTGTTTATCTACTGGTGTGTGGACGAGCATTGTCATGTTGAAGGACTGCGTGTTTTCCAGGACGAACACGTAGCAGTCTTGCCCGTAGTTTCTTCATCGTTTCCCCATACCGATCAGAATTGACAGTATTGCCGCGTTCCAAAAATTATTGTGGATTACGCCTGCAGTCCAAAAATGGTCATCAAAACTTTTCCCGCTGACGCGACAGTTTTGAATTTTTTGGGGTGGGTGAGTTTTTGTGCCTGTATTCCATAGACTGGCGCTTGTTTTCAGGGTCGTAATGATGCACCATGACTCATCGCCAGTGACAATTCGGTAGATAAAGTCATCGCCTTCTCGTTCATATCGCATCAGGTGTTCCTGACACGTCTGATGTCGGCGATGTTTCATTTCCGGTGTCAGCATGCGAGGAACCCATCTTGCACAAACTTTCCTATACCCTAGCAATACATGAATAATGTGATGTACTCGTTCAGTCGAAATTTCAAGCATTGTAGAGACATCTTTTTGCTTGATGCGGCGATTGACATAAATCAGTTCGTCCACGCGAGCTTGGTGTTGTTCATCCACTGCTGTAATTGGTCGTCCGCTGCGAGCCTGATCATGCAAGGTCATCGTCGCTGGATTGTCGCCTTTAACAGTCCTTGCCCACCTACTAACAGTACTCACATCCACACAGGCGTCACCATATACCGCTCTCATTCTCCGATGCATGTCGATGGGAACACAACCTTCGGCCGTCAAGAATTCAATCACAGCTCTTTGCTTCAACCGAATTTCCATGTATGACGCCATCTTGGATAATATTGTGCGCATGCACAACATTCCAGACACTTGACACTTACTGTCCTGAAAACACACTTACATATACTTTATTCTGATATCGGTGTCAATTGCATCCGAACACTATTAACAAAGTTATGGACTTGGAGGCATTACTTTTCAAGGCACCCTCGTATATACGTCTGGTTAGTAAAGAGATTCGAGAAGATATGTAAATCACAATTTTGTAAATTTGACGTTTGTTGCATTTCTATTTTGTAAAGCGTTTAGTTAAATATTTATACTGTGTGTTGTAAATTTCTTCTTCAGATTTATTAACTGGCACGCTGCAGCGTCCATTCTACAGACCCTGGAGCATTAGTCACTGTGGGTGTGTGGAACCCATTAGTCCATTATTCTATGATACATCAAATAATGCATTACAATAATGCATGTCTAATCCAAGCTGGAGGGAAGACAAATGTAAGTTGGATAAAGAAGTTATGTATCCGACAGAGCAGAGGAGATACATGTATCCAACAGAGCAATATGTATCCTACAGAGCAAGGACGCAACATGTGTCCTACAGAGCAAGAGGGCAACATGTGTCCTACAGAGCAATGGAGATACATGTATTCAACAGAGCAGGAGAGCAACCTGTATCTGACAGAGCAAGGACGCAACATGGGTCCTACAGAACAAGAGAGCAACATGTATCTGACAGAGCAAGGAAACAACATGTATGCGACAGAACAAGGGAACAACAGGTGTCAATTCTGTTGTCCTTCGGCGATGACATATATAATTTTATAATACTAAATTTCGTACTTACCTCTATATTACCTCTATGTTACCTCTCATTACCTCTATTTACCTCTATGTTACCTCTACATTACCTCTATGTTACTTCTATGATTACCTCTATGTTACTTCTATGTTACCTCTATGTTACCTCTACGTTACCTCTACATTACCTCTATTTACCTCTATTTACCTCTACATTACCTCTACGTTACCTATATGTTACTTCTATGTTCCCTCTATATTACTTCTATTTACCTCTATGTTACTTCTATATTACCTCTATTTACTTCTATATTACCTCTATTACCTCTATGTTACCTCTATGTTACCTCTATGTTACTTCTTCGTTACCTCTATGTTACCTCTATGTTACCTCTATGTTACCTCTACATTACCTCTATGTTACCTCTATGATTACCTCTATATTCTTCTTCATTACCTCTATATTACCCTACTTACCTCTATGTTACGTAACCTCTATGTTACTATTATGTTACCTCTATGTTACCTCTATGTTACCTCTATGTTACCTCTATGTTACCTCGATGTTACCTATACGTTACTTCTACGTTACCTCAATTTTACCTCTACGTTACCCCTATGTTACCTCTTTGTTACCACTACTTACTTCTATTTACCTCTACTTTACCTCTATTTACCTCTATGTTACCTCTACTTACTTCTATGTTACCTCTACGTTACCTCTATGTTACCTCTACATTACCTCTATGTTACCTCTATATTACCTCTATATTTACCTCTATTTTACCTCTATGTTACCTCTAAGTTACCTCTAAGTTACCTCTATATTATCTCTATGTTACCTCTATGTTACCTCTACGTCACCTCTATTTACCTCTATATTTACTCTTATTTACCTCTATGTTACCTCTAAGTTACCTCTATATTACCTCTATGTCACCTCTATGTTACCTCTACGTCACCTCTAGACTGAAAGATATCCCCTACTACATAGTATATGCTTCGTGTTCCTACTGATGTATATTTTCTCTCAATAAACTGTACGTTTTTAGGGCGTGTTAGATTTCTGGCTGTTCCACTCCAACTCATGGCTAGACATATATTTGAATATAGAACAATACAGGGTGAGTGCCTTCGTTGCATGTACGCAGTATTGGATATATTATTTATATAGTTCTTTGTATTTTCTAAATTTATAATCATTGGACATTCGACTCTAACACAAGCAGTTTCTATAACACTATCACTTTACAGTAACACTACAGTAACAATAGAGTAACACTACACTACAGTAACACTGCAGTAACACTCAGTAACACTATGTAACACTACAGTAACACTACAGTAACACTACAGTACAGTAACACTACCGTACAGTAACACTGCAGTAAGACTACAGTAACACTACAGTAACAGCACATTACAGTAACATGTTACCACTCGGACACTACAGTAACAGTACAGTACAGTAACATTACAGTACACTACAGTAACACTACATTAACAATACTGTAACAATACAGTGCAGTAACACTAAGTACAGTAACACTACAGTAACACTACAGTACAGTTACACTACAGTTACACTACAGTAACACTATAGTAACACTACAGTGCAGTAACACTATAGTACAGACACACTACATTACAGACACACTTCATTATCACTACAGTAACGCTAATGTACAGTAACAATACAGTAACACTACAGTACATTCACACTACAGTAACACTGCAGTACAGTAACACTACAGTAACACTACAATAACACTACAGTAACACTACATACAGTAACACTACAGTACAGTAACTACTACAGTGCGACACACTACAGTACATATACACTACAGTAACACTAATGTACAGTAACATTACATTACAATAACACTACAGTACAATAACACTACAGCAACACTACAGTACAGTAACACTACAGTAACACTACATTACGATACATTACAGTAACACTATGGTACAGTAACACTACAGTACATTAACACTACATCAACACTATATTACAGTAACACTACAGTAACACTATAGTATAGTAACACTACAGTAACACTACAGTAACACTACAGTAAGTCCACAGTAACACTACAATAACACTACAGTAACATACAGGTACAGTAACACTACAGTTACACTACAGTTACACTACAGTAACACTACAGTGACACTACAGTGACAATACATTACCGTAACACTACAGTTACACTACAGTAACACTACAGTTACACTACAGTTACACTACAGTAACACTACAGTAACACTACAGTTCACTACAGTTACTACAGTAACACTACAGTAACACTACAGTGACAATATAGTACAGTCACACTACAGTAACACTGCAGTACAGTAACCCAAAATGACTATAACATTGCTGTATCCCAATAGCATAGAACACTAACACACATAACACAATTTAACGCTGCATTCTGTTGTCACACGATCGACCAACCTAACAACGAGAGAAAACCAATTGTCATTGTAGAATTCTCACAGCCCGGGCGTGCCAAGATGTACATCAACCCGTTCTATGAGTATGCGTACAGAAAGGGATACGCTGGAACTTGGAGCTGGAATTTTATTGGAGGAGGAGCAAGACAAAGAAGTGGTATCTCACATTAGAATACAGAACAATGGGACAATAAGTGTAACAATTACATAGGCAACAGGGCAATAAATGTAACAATTACATAGACAAGATGAGATTGTTCTACAGCCAATTGTAAATAACTAGGCCTAGCAACTGACAGGAAAACCCTGATCTAGATCTGATCGGGTTGGGGGTGGAGGTTAGAATTATATATGTTTGATAGAACACTGCAAGATTTTTTTTGCAATTTTACTAAATTTTCTGAGTCTACGATTATTTATTGGTGAATACTATTCCTAATAGTGATGCTCCTTATTGTTAAACTGAACTTGTTACATAATATAACTTTGATTTAGCATTTTGTGTTGATTTTAAAATGAATTCGTCTATATACACCAATACTGGAATGCGAGGTCCGTGGTGTAGGTGTGGTCTGATGTCCCATAATTCTTACCTGAGTTCCATGAGCCTATAAGTTTATAGTTGGCTCTGCTTGTTTGTGTGTGATATTAAGAATAAACTAAAGTTTCATCTCATTATATGTTGTGTTATAGTTATTACGTGAATCTTTGTTGTGTTGAGGTCAGGTTTTCACCTTGTATTACAAAAGTATTCAGTTCGCTTCCTGCATAAAGCAATCTGACATATTTTTCGGTGATTACTAATCTAAGTGTAGGTGAGATCAAGTTTCAAGTCATATCACAAAAGGACTAAAAAGCATATTCCTGTGTTCATATCGAACATATAAAAGAACTCTTAGGAGCGTAAAACTTCATGAGGTAGGCTGGAAAGATGCTGCCCAGGCCAACAAATTATTAATCTTCTTTCTTTCTTTTCTCAGATCCTGTTTACCTCACAGCGTCAGGTCAAGTAGAGATTTCTAAAACTGTTTGCCTCACAGCGTCAGGTCAAGTAGAGATTTCTAAAACTGTTTGCCTCACAACGTCAGGTCAAGTAGAGATTTCTAAAACTGTTTGCCTCACAACGTCAGGTCAATAAGAGATTTCTAAAACGGGACCTTGTATGCGCTTCGTAGATAGTGTCTTTAGTCGCCTCTGTTATCTCTGAGGTCCATCTTCTGCATGACAGGCCTTTTGCTTTAATAAAAATTATTAATAGCTAATAAAAATGTACAAATCTTCATCAAATAGTAATATGTGCTTGCATAAGCGTTGCTTTCATCCCATCAATCCGTAAAACTTTCTGTCTCTGCCAGTTCTCCGTCTCTTCCAGCAACATATTCAATGTTACTTTGATGTCCTGCTGCTGTCTTCGTCTTGTCCCCCTGCCTTGTACTCCACTGACGTCCTTCCATTACCGTTCACTTCAAACCACTGTGACGTTTAACGTGGCTAACTATTTTGTCTTCAGGGACATGATGCTATTTATGTGTCAATGCTACTCCGCAATATTTATGAGCAATGTTACTCGTATACCATGGATACAAAGTAAAAGAGTTCCAAGCAACAGAAGGACATCAGAGATAACAGAGGCGAAGAAAAACAATTTAAAAACGCCACAGAAGCCCGTTCTAGAAATATTTAGTTATCCTGGCGCTGTGAGGCAAAGAAGATTTTCATTTCTTCTTCTTTTTTCTCTTTTCGATCGTTCTTCACGGCCAATTTTATCATTCTTTTTGTGATATACAGGGTGTTCAAGATAAAAGCAGCCTGTGAATGGAGATAATCTGGCATACATGTATGGAAATGAGAAGGTTCAGTTTTGACGTAGTATAGGTCAAGGTTGTGTGATGGTGTGTAATTGTAGTGTGGGAAGGAAATTTGAACAAATGTGACGTAGGACAAGCTAGTCAGAACCGGTTTAAATAGTAAATAGACGAGATGCAATGCGTTCCTGGCAAATTTATATTTATCACTGGAGCTGCTTTTAAGTTGAACACCCTGTATAATTGTTCCTTTGACAAGAACGCAGTGATCTACGTTGAACGATTAACGCCCAGGTGACTAGGCCCGTCCACCAATATTCAGCTAGCTTTTGATTTACTAGGTGAGCTTTCCTAGGATATGATCCTTTCTGCCGACTATCTCGCCAGGATCTTGGCCTTCTGGATCAGCTTTGCCGTATATTTGAGCTTTGTGATCTACGCCAAACATTGAGTTACTATTGTTTTGCCCATTCTGACTGTGAGGTCGTTCCGGATTAGGAACATTTCCGTAGCCTATAAGCTTGTTCAGGGACGGCGTCTTACTCGTATAAAACACAGTGTAAAGTGTCGGCCTTCGCCAATTTTCGGATCCGGACAGCCTGTCAGATCTTTAAATTATCGACCTTAGTTTACTGTTCACTTTTGAGTTTGTTCCGGAGTAGGAACATTCTCAGCCTTTTCGAGACGAGTGTCTGTAAGTGGCAATTTGCGTTCCACTTCGCACTTTCCCTAGCCTCATGAAACACCGGACTGGGACCAAGCACACATAATGTAGAGGGTCGTTTCAATCAGCGCTACAATGCAACTGAGATTTTGCGCTCGCCATCACTCGTCCCAGTTTTTCCGGGATGTTAGTTGTGACTGCAACAGTACCTTGCCCGGTTACCCCAAGGCTGGCAGTTCCGTTAGGCATCACCGACCTCAGTTCTTCCGGGGATGTTAGTTGTTATCGAAGCAGTACTTTGCGCGGTTTTCCCAGGAGGCGGTTTCGTTATGCACTGAAACGCAACTTTATGTTTTGCGCTACGCCAACCTTGCCCAGTAGGTGTATCTCAGCTGGGCGACCGATACGGAGTCAGCTGCAATCTTCCCTCGTACCGACGACACGAGGGTAGACTTTAATTCGTTACGCATCTATCTTATTTATTTTTGCCCCACATCTGGCAAAGTTTGCCCCTTCCTCAGGGCTTCGAGTTTCGCCCTATGTGGGCTCATGTTTTATCACTGGATGCACCTGTTATCCTTTCATGTTCACTTGTATACTAATCTCCCCATCTGCAGGGAAACTTGTAATTGTGGCCGGACATTTGACTTACATTTCGAGCTTGTGTATGGCAGACTCTTGAGATGGTAGTTTGTGTTCGGCCTTTACTCCGGAGATGGTAGTTTGTATTCGGCCCTTACTCCGGAGATGGTAGTTTGTATTCGGCCCTTACTCCGGAGATGGTAGTTTGTATTCGGCCCTTACTCCGGAGATGGTAGTTTGTATTCGGCCTTTACTCCGGAGATGGTAGTGTGTATTCAGCCCTTACTCCGGAGATGGTAGTTTGCATTCAGCCCTTACTCCGGAGATGGTAGTGTGTATTCGGCCTTTACTCCGGAGGAGTAGGAGTCTTATCAGAGACGTTTCGCTGCTGTTTCTTTTTGTTCGGGAACTTGGACAATATTTTGTTGGACATCGGCCAGAAGATTCGTGCATTTTGTTCGTATGGACCTGCATTGCTTTTTCGTACTTGCACTTCTACTACTACCAGTAGTTCTTTGCGATCCATGCCCCCATTAGCCAGACTGGAACCAAAGTCTGTTTCCAAGGTCACCACGTGGAGGTAAGGGACAGGGTCTTGATTAGTGCCGGCTCACTAATCCTGGCACACACCCTCATGACCTTGACCCCAGTTAGCGTTTGATGTTGTGCTATCATTTTCCAGCACACACTACTATATATTAACTTTCTCATGAAACAACTTACTTAATACTTATTCCTCTCCGCTCCTCGTGGAGTATAGGGCTCTAGTTTGCCACTTTTCCCGATCTCTGTCTGTTTTCTTTTTGGCTTCACTGAATAGTCCAGCTTTCTTCAGTTTCTCAAGAAGACTCCGTCTCCATGTTTGATTAGGATGTCCTCTTTTCCGTTTTCATTGTGGTTTCTACTAAAGTGCTTGTCTAGTGACACTCGACTGTGTCTTCGTAAGTATACCCAACCCATGGTTATTTTCTTCTCTTAACCTGAGACATTATGTTTTACTATCCTGTTCTTCTTCTTCTTCTCTTAACCTGAGACATTAGTTGTTACTATCCTGTTCTTCTTCTTCTCTTAACCTAGGACATTATGTTTACTATCTTGTTCTTCTTCTTCTTCTCTTAACCTGAGACATTATGTGTTACTATCTTGTTCTTCTTCTTCTTCTTCTCTTAACCTGAGACATTATGTGTTACTATCTTGTTCTTCTTCTTCTCTTAACCTGAGACATTATGTGTTACTATCTTGTTCTTCTTCTTCTTCTCTTAACCTGGACATTTTGTGTTACTATCTTGTTCTACTTCTTCTTCTCTTAACCTGAGACATTTTGTGTTACTATCTTGTTCTTCTTCTTCTTCTCTTAACCTGAGACATTATGTTACTATCTTGTTCTTCTTCTTCGTGTTCTTCTTTTTCTTCTTTGAAAGCTCCATGTCAATCACTTGTTTAACAGTTTGTGTGATCTGAGTCTAAGAGCAATTGTACGTTGTGCCAGTTATGCTCCTTTAAGTAGGCCAGCAAATCCGTTTTCTGCGACGCTTTTTATTTACTAGGGTAGCTTCTCTCGCTCTAACATCACTGGCCTTTTTACGACATGTATTGTATGTTGGAGTAGTACTATTCTTTGCTTCACTTACAGATCCCAGCACCACATGGGGGAAACAGTCCTGCTCTTATCCACATATCTGTGTTTGCAACTCTGACATACCATCTCAGTCTAAGAATATGACAAAGATATCTGTTGACAAAGGAATGAATCTTATTTGTTGTTGACTTGCCACGTTTTCCGAGCCATATTAAACATAAATGTCACATTTGAGCTGAATATCCTGAGCTTTGTTTTAGTGGAGATGGCAGTAGATTTCACGCTATGTTTAAAGAGCAAAGGCTTGTCGAAGTTTCGAATCCTGGCATTCATGTCGTTATCTGTACCTACTGATTGGCTGAAATTACTTCCAAGGTAGATACATTCCCCAACATCTTCTATATCCCGTCCCCCTCCCAATCAATATTGGGTCTTGTTGTACGTTGCTTCTTCACAATACTTTTCTCTTCTCTTACTACTTTTTAATACCAACCCGTTGCGCCTTTTCTGCCAGGCCTTAAGCAGTTTTGCTGACTGTTGCTTCTGAGATTTCATTTAAGATGGATCTTCAGTTCGCTAAAGGGACATAAATCTGTACAAAGCTCTACATTTACATTCACCATTTCTATAACCATTAGTTCCCATCTCTCTCTCTCCTTGATCATCTTATCTGTGTCCACTTTGACATTCAGATCCCTCATAAAAAACAACATGTGGTGCCTTGATGTTTTGTTAATAGTTGCATGAAAGTTGTGACTGGAAATGAACTTTCTCAAAATCTGTTCAGCTGTTTGCCTGGGCAGTGAACCGAGAAGGTTAAAAAGACGCTGGCGTTGAAAGGACACACTTCGAAAGCCTGAGGAAATTAGCAAAGTGTCCTTTCCTGGAACCCACAGGGACAGCGAAAGAAGGGAAGGCCCTACATTGAGATGAGGTTTGGAGGCAGAGCTCAACAATATAAAGAAGAGCTGGAGGAGATAGGACGACTTGACATGAGTTGATTGAGTGGCTATGCCCCAATCTGGATGTAAAGGCAGATAGAGAGAAGAGAGAGAGAGAGAGAGATAAGCATTCTGGGACCTGGCTTAAAACCTGACTTTGATAATGCTGTCAGACATTGGTTACTATTCCTTTGACATAGGTTACTTTGCCAACCTTGGCGTTGAAATCGCCCATTACGACCAAGATGTCTCTTTTGCCAACTTTATCTATTGCTCCTTGTAAATTTGTATAGAATTCGTCGATCTCGTCATCAGGAGCTGTGGTTGTTGGAGCGTATGCTTGTATTATTATGATCTTTCTATTTTTTGTCTGTAATCTCATCATGATGAGTCGGTCGTTGATAGGATTATAACCGAGTAGTGTTGTGGATATTTTCTTTACCAAAATGAAACCGACTCCACTCTGTCCACTTGTTTCTTTCCCTGAGTATATTACTGTGTCACCTGTTGAGGTTTCAAAGTGCTCCTGGCCAGCCCATCTGTGCTCGGTTATTCCAAGTATAGGTGTTTTCTTTCTCTCCATCTCATTGCAAATCATGTGGAGTTTGCCATGGTAAAGACTCCTTACATTCCATGTTCCTATTCTCAATTTCTTCCGTAGTCCAATGACAAGTCTTTCTGCAGTAACATTTCCTTACTTATTGCTAAATCTGAAAAATCGCACACTATTGGCGAAGAATTGATACTTCCAGCGGTGAGTAAAAACTGTCCCAAATGTAGTCGCCGTGCATATGAGCGGCAGGAAAATCTTGCAGATCAAAATCCACCAGACTCAGGAGATTCAACATATCTGCTGGAACCCGGGGAAATTTACACCAAAAACAGGTTCTAGCAGTGAAAATAGGCCTTGCATGTATTCAGGAATAACACATCTTCCCCCCACGATTATATGTACAAGGTTAACAGTTATACATATAAGGCCACAGGAGGAGGGGGCCTACTACATGAGCAACAAATGCACCATGAAACAGATGAAGTCAGCACAAATGGGGAAGCAGAAATCATGAAATTGGCATCTTTGTAGACATCTAACAGATTCGACTAACAGAGCCCTTATGCGAAACCATGACACTGACCAATACAAATTCTCTAGCAGTGGGAGATTTTAATAGTCACTCAGAAAGGTGGGGATACCAAGACACCAATGTAAAAGGAGGGGGTGTAGAACAGTGGGAAATAGATAACAACCTGCAGTTCAGGAATGGACTCGATGACCCACCAACCTTCTACTCCAGAAGATAGAAAAATATATCCCACAGACCTCGTCTTTGCCACCGGTGACATAGCCCACAACTTGAATCGAACCTTCATGGAACAGCTAGGAGACAGTGACCACAAATCTGTCAAGTTCTCCTTAAAGATTAGATATTTCATCCAATTCCAAAAAGTAATGACCTAGAGTTGACTGGGCACAGTTTGCGAAGCTCAGCGACATCTACTGTGACCCCATAAATACACACCAAAAAGATAAGGACATGACATATCTACTTAACCCATCCTTTTTGGGGGCAGCAAGAGAATCAATTCCTAGAGGTGCAATAGAGACTACAAATCGTATTGGTCAGAAGAGGTCCAAAATGTTGAAGAAAAAGTGAGTCAGGCTAAAGAAAGATTAGAAACTGAGCAGAGCATAGACAGCTACATAGCACTCAAGGCACCCTCGGCTAAATATAGAAGAGCAGTCAAGAAAGCGCCGCAAGGCATAGATGAAGAGACAAGACGTCTCAACAAGGACAGAGGTGAGTTGAAGAAGCACCCAGGGTCTTAAACTTAAGAATTCACAGGAAAGGATGGCATCACAAATGAGATGATCATTAACCTAGGCAAGAAAGTCAAGAAAAAGCTGCTAAAAGTTTTGAATGCGAGCTGAAAGTCAGAAATACCAGTGAATGGAAAAAGCTTTCACAGTGCCAAGCTAAAAAAAAGGAAAAAACACATTCGATCCAAGCAATCGTAGACCAATTAGACTCTTTAGGTGTGTTGGAAAAGTGATGGATATGCTTCTTAATAGAAGATTCATGGGGCAACTGGGAAAAAACAATTGATACTACTACAGTAGAGTGGATTCAGTCAGCATGGATCAACAGAAGACCAAGTAACTTAATTGACAGGAGATCGAAAGTGGATTTCAGAAAATAACTCTAACGGTATGGGTTGACATGGAGAAGGATTTCGACAGGGTCTGGAGATAGGAACTGAAAATCAAACTGCTCAAATTCGGAATCAAAAGGCGCATGTATATCCGGATATGTCACTATCTGGTAAATAGAACAGCAGAAGTATAGGAGCAGGAAAAACATAGCAGGAAGGCAATCATCGAACAAGTTGTTCCCAACGAGGGTCCTGTCTCCCACGCTACTTCTGGGTTTTTATAAATAATTATGGAAGACATCACAAACAGAGTGCATATTGCAATCTACGCTGATGACCTGGCACTGTGGACACGAGAAGAATCAATAACAGTAGTCACATCAAGGATGCAAGATGTAATTTAAAAGCTAGAAAAATAGACCAAGTCTTGACTGCTCTTTATAAATGAAAATTCTTCAGTCTTCAGCCTATTAAAGAAGAAACAAATGCTAAAATTCAAGTTCAATGACCACCTACTCTCAATAAACGAATGTCCAACATATATGGGAATCATGATGGACAGCAGGCGGACGTGGAAAACTCAGATAAATCTAGAAGAAAAGAAGAGACTGGGGATCGTGAACAAATTAGCAGTCACCAACAGGAGTGCGGGTTGTGGCATTCGAAAGTATTTACTCTGGGAGGTTTGACCAGTACGTTAGATATGGCATAGCAGTCTAGGTCATAATCTCCAAGACACACTTCATAAAGCTAAGCCGAGTGTTAAGTCAGGCACGGATCATCATTGAAACCATAAGTCTACCCCAATAGAAATACTGGAAACGGCCATAGGACTTCAACCATTGGAAGACAGACGGAACATGGAAGTACTTCAACGAGGAGAAAAATGCAAGAGACTGATTAACCATCCCAAAGCACCCTCAAATAAACAGCTACGGTAGTGGCAGATTGAAAAGGAGTAACTTCATGGCAAACTCCAAATAGCTTGCCCGCGCAGACCTAATATTGGCACTGGCTCAACCAAGACACATACAACCAGCCAGTACCTCTCCTCCCTGGTCATACAGGCTTCCAGAGCTGGATGCCCTCAATGCAGCTGCAAAAATGGCATTACAACATATGAAACAAATACATGGAAAAATTGTCCTTTTTGTCTGCTATTTCAGCAGTGAAATCTGAAAGGAACACAGAACTAGGTGATCTCATGTTAACCAGCCTGGGTTTGGGCCCCTGATTCCAAAAGTGTAGTAATTCAGTGGATACCCTCACACTGCAAGCACAAGGGGAATAAAGATGCTAACAGACTGGCTAAAGAGGGAGCAGGGATGCCTCAAGATGAGAACCTGGTCAACAAGGAAGAAGCAAAAACCATCGCCAGAGAGAACTACACAATAAAGTGAGAAAAATAGCACACAAAACACGACAAGCATGATGGATATTACGAACTGCCCTGAAGAGACCATATTATCATACTTCGCCTCCGGACGGGTCACAACAGAATGAGAACAAAACTAGATTAAATATAGCACAAAAGACTAATGCCCCTGTGGTTTGACGAATATGACGACAGAGCACGTCCTACAGAACTGTCCTCAGTATGCA
>JADZMA010000490.1:0-34052 GCA_020796225.1 Arion vulgaris
GTGGTTTGGGGACCTGTAGCCCAATTTGCCCTCTAGTCTGAAAACCCATGTGCCATGGGTTCGTCCCAAAAAAAAAAAAAAAAAAGGATGCCCTTCTTCCTTTTTTTTTTGTTTTTTGCCTTTTCTAGGGCTGCTTCCGGCATATGGAGGTTCCCAGGCTAGGTCCAATCCGGCTATAGCCCACCCTACACCAGAGCCACAGCAACAGATCCGAGCCACGTCTGCAAAACACACTACAGCTCACGGCAATGCCGGACCCTTAACCCACTAGCAAGGCCAGGATTGAACCTGCAACCTCATGGTTCCTAGTCAGATTCATTAATCACAAGCCATGACGGAACTCCAGGATGCCCTTTTTGACAGCATGCTGAGGTTCAGAAACTGTGACCTTAACTGCTGCAACCTCTCACCCTCCCATTGCACTTCCTAAGCTGAGCAGGGCCCAGAGAGTCCAGGAACGGGAGTCAGGTCTTGCTAAAGGGCCCCACCCTCTGAGCTGTTGAGTCTATAAGAAGGGACTGGAATCTTCCCATGGGGGAATGGAAACCTACAGAAAGTGCCACATGTTGCCTGGCCCCATGGGGCCCCGATGGCCAGGTTTTTCCGTCCCCCCCAGGTTCCATATCTGAGTTAATCCCCGGGGGAGCGGGAAGCTCATGGGTCCCTGTGTGTTATGGAAGCCACCATGGATGGTTGGTTACAGTCCTCCTCATCCCCGCTACACCTCTGACCCCCGAGCGGGCCCCGGGCCCAAACATCAGGAGAAGAGAGCTCAGTGCAGCTGGCCTTGCCATGAGCGCGAGGAGGCTGAGAAGGTAAAGGCCTCCTCCTGGGGCAGCCGGCAAGGGGGGGGATGGGGACCGGCGGGTGCCTGGATGCTTCACACCTCTGATAGTTAGGCTCCCTACTCTGGGTCCCAAAGTCCTAGTCCTGTTTCCCAAGGACAGCCCAGGCCCTTGTCTGTGTCCCTTGGATTGGTTACTGGGCTTGATCTCTCCCGCCCCTAATTTCTCTGGCTGGGCCTGGAAGGTAGCCTGTGTGTGTAGTGGGTTGTGTCCTGTCTTCTTATGGGCCTGATGTTGCCTGATGGGAGGGGTCCGTAGCCCCAGCTTCCCCAGGGGACACAGAGACATGCTGCTGTCCTTGTGGGGGGGAGGGACAGCCTCCCCGATGACCTTGTTCTGCCATCGCCTCGGTGGTCCGACAGACCTGGAAGATGCAGCTGTACACAGCAGGGCTTGGGTGCACTCTGAAACCCAGAAGAGAAGGATGGGTCTTCTGAATTTTTAACTGCATCTAGATCCAGATCTGGGCAGGGAAGCACGCCCAAACTGGTGTCTGAGGGCAGACTGCCACACTCCTCTGGTGGTACTCTCTCCATCACCCTTACCCACATAGATGTTGCCCTTCTGCCCAGGGATGGGAGCACTGTGCAAGTACACCCCCCTCCCCTCACAGCCGGTCCCCCAGCCTCCCGCAGGGAAGGACCTAAACTGCCCCGCTGTGCCTGCCTGAGCCGGCAGGAGCAGAAGGTAGTTGGCCGCCTCCGCGCTGATGCTGGGCTGGTGGAGGTGCTCCTGTGCACTAACAGGCTCTTCCGCCCCCTTGTGGTCCTGCTGCCCTAACCCCCCAAATGCACTTTCTCTCCAGCCCAGGGCTGCTCATGCTTTGCTCCCTTGTGCCTTCTGCAGGAGGTGAGGTCCTGGGAGCGACTCTGTGGCCAATGGTGCTGGGACTGGAGTCCACCGTCAGCGAGACAGAGACCCCGATAAAAAGAAAAAGGGGAGGAGAGCGGCAAACCAGCCAGGTAGGGGGGGCTGCGCATGGGCGGCAGGCGGGAGATGAACTAGGTTAAATATTTGTAGAGTGCAGAACAGTGCTCGTATCCAGTAAGCACTGCTTAAGTGCTATGCAATGAAACTAGAGGTGGTGGGGGGGGCGATCCTGCACGGCTGGTGCCTGAGCTGGTGGCAAATAGGATGCAAAGAACCTTGATCCAAGGCACCGGATCTGGATTCTGGCTTTGCCGCCACCTACTTTAAGACCCCAGGGCATGTCATTGTCTTGACCCGGTTTCCTCCTCTGTACAGTGGACTTGTTGGACAGTTCCAGCTCTGACAACCAGGGTCATGTGATACTGTGGCTCAAGACAGGGGTGGCCTCAGGCACATGGTGCATAAAATATCTTGGGCCCCACGCACCTGTTTCCTAGAGGGAGGAATGCTGGCTGCTGGTAGCGAGGCTACCCTCCAAAGCTGTCTCTGCTACCCTGGGGTGTCTCTGTACCCTTTCTGCCCAAGTTCACTGTGGCCTGTGTCTCTTTGGGTACAGACTTAGGAAATAGGCTCATCATAAAGGTGAGCTACCCTAATGGTCTGAGGGCAGGACACCTGAGAAAAGGCAGCGGCTGTTCTCTCCCAGCTCGCCTCCCTGGCTGTGTGACGTTGGCGCCCTGATTCCCCTCTCTGGGCCCCCTGCAGTCTATAAAATGGGAGCCCTAGCACCTTTCTACCTACTGCCCAGGTTGTTATCAAATGAGGCACTGCCTGAATGGAAATGCCTCAGGAACTGGAAAGCACTGTCGGAGCGAGGATCATTAATAGATGTTTGGGGGAATGAATAAGGAAAGAAGGGCTGGGGGGATGACAGGTCAGGGCCGCCCTTCCTCCAGGCCCCCCTCTCTGAGCATTGTTGCCTCTCCCTCCAACAGTCCTCCATCCGGGACCTGGTGGACATTTTGACCAGCCCGGCCCTGCCCTCCACACACTGCTCTGCTGACCCATGGGACATCCCAGGTGGGCATGCAGGGCTGAAAGGGCTCCCTGGCTGGTTCCTAGAGAGCCCTTCCCTTTCTCAGCCACTTGCGGCATCCCCTCAGACAGCTGAGACAGCTGGGCAATGTTCACCGCTCTGAGCCTCAGCATCCTCTGTGCCATCGGGCTGTCGTGTGGGAGGGGGCACATCTGAAAACTCGCTTATGGGAGATTTCCAAATGTTCTCTTGTTTCCCTGGTCGCCTTCGGTTCCCGGCCCGCCTGTCCTGATGGGAAGGTGGCCCGAGGTTCGTGCCTGGGCAGAAGAGGGCGGGTCCAGGATCCTGGGATAACTTTCTGAATATGGGCTCCAGCGGGGTGGTCCCGAGTCAGCATCCCATCTGTAGTGGGTTCCTTGGCCTCCCAAATTGGTCTGGGTACCGGAAAGGTCCCGGACCAGGGGTTTGAGGGGCCTGAGGGCACACCTGTGTTTTTCCATTTCGGTCTCAGGCCCAAGACAGAGCCAGTGGTTGTCCTGGGGCCTTTAGAACCCCTGGTCTCCAGTCCCTCAGAAACATCCTGTCCAAAGCCAGCCCTGGAACTTGTCCCCTATGCTTCGTCCTCTGGCCCCGGGGGCCCGGGCCCAGTGCTGCCTGCTGGACCACCCATCACAGACTCCTGGGCACAGAACTCCCCACCACAACTCCCAACTCAGGGGCCCCCCCTTGGGGCTAGGGAGATTTCCCAGCACATCCGGAGAGAGGGCCAGAGGCTGTGGGGGGCGGGAGGATCTGGGTCCCTTTCCTCCAGGGCCAAGGGCAGGAGCTCCTGTCTTAAGAGGGTGGTCGCCTGGAAAGGGTCAGCCCAGTCCTGCCCTTTGAAAACACATCTCATCTCCTTTTTTTCCCTTGGCTAGGGCTGGTGGCCCTCAAACTTTGACCCTTTTTGCCAAGCCTCCAGTTCCACAGAGACCAAGGAGGGCCAGAGTGTGCCCGGGCCCCCGCCTCGGGAAAACCCAGCAGTCCTGTGGGTAAGCAGGAGGCAGGAATGATGCAGCTCTGGGGAAAGAGGGTCCACCCACAGCTGGCCCTCTCCCTTTCTCCCCTCTCCCAGAGGACCACTCGTGCCCCCACCAAGGAGTTCTTCATTTCTGTTCCAGAGCTGGACCTGTTTGGGACTCCATCCCAGTTCCAGCAGAATGGCACAAAGGGCCAGATGCCTTGACCTTTATGTACTGGGAAGCGCTCACAGCCCAGCAAGGACACCCCGCCGCACTCCTGAGTCCTTCCTGGGCCCCTCGGCCTTCTTTTGGGCAACCTTGACTCATTAGTCAAGGCACCCCAGGCTCAAAGACCGGAACCCTTCCTAACAGGTAGCAGCCCCCTCCTCCCTGTGGTCTCAACACTGGGATCCCCTGATCTCTCGACCCCTTTTTTAGAGCCCAGCCCTGCCCTAAGATCTTCTTCTTCTTCCCTACTCCTAAGACCCCAGATCTTGCCACCTGCCCGCTTCCCACTGGCTTGTCCCCTGGTCCACTCTAACCCCCCCAATCCACTCTGCCCCAGGTCTCAGCCCATCCCCCCCAAACCCCCTTTTGGCGGGCGACAGGCGGGCCCCCCTGAACCAGATGCCGCGTTCGCCAGCGTTTGGGCCTGGCGGCCAGCGGGCGGTGGGGCGCCCGGTTCTATGACCTACAGCGCCTCCGCCTCTCCCTCAGCAGCGTCCCGGCCGGGGGACCCCCCCGCTCGGTCGCGCTTCCCAAGCCCGCCCGCGCCGCCGCCCTGGGAGCCTGCCTAAACCGCTGCTGCCCACTCTGGCTCGGCCCGGGCCACTCAACCCGGCCCAGCAGGGGGGCCAACCCGTTCCTCTGGGGCAAGGCCGGGCTGCCTGCTGCCCAGCGGCGGCGCGCGGGCCCAGGCCCCTTCTCCACGTGCTGACAGCTCTGGGTCCGCCCTGGCGCGGGTGGGGAGGCTACCAACCCGGCCCCGGAAGCCCCGTGGAACTGCCCTGAGACCCCCCAGACCCTTTGCAGCTCCCAGGGCTGAGACTGGTGACTTACTGGGGCCGAGGCCCGCCGAAATTAGAACGGGAACCCACGTCCTCAGCTTTCACCAAAGGGACTTTTGGGACGTGACGGCTAGATCTGGACCACAGCGCAAACCACCGCTGCATGCAAACAGCTGCCCCGTGGCCCCAAATCTCCCACTTTTGTACAGCCCCAGCCCAGCACCTTGCTCACATGCTCCCCGACTCGTTTGATCATTTCACTATTTATCCCCATCGCGCTGGGGACGTCAATAACAAAGACAAGAAATTCCACTCGCCCTTATGTAATAAGCACTTTAACAGATGATGTCATTTAATCCTTGCATCAACATTCTGAGGTAGATAGTAATATTACCCTATTCAGGACTGGTCATAAATGTGGGACCAGGGCCCCTGAATGAAACCACCGGCCCTTGTCAAAAAAGCATCATGGGGCCTCAGAGCATTAGCTCAAGGGCAAAACCCTTGTTGCCCTGCTTGCACTTCATAAGGTGAACTCAGGTTGCGACATGCTAAAATCACAAACCTAGACAAATGGAGCTTTGGGGCCGAGTCAGACCTCAGCTCCAGCTCGGCTCCCACCATGAGCCTCAGATTTAATTCACATCATTGATAACTGCTGTAGACAAAGCGCTGGGCTCATCTGAGAGGGATCCAAGGATGGCTTTAAACCCACAGCCTCCAGGGGCTCAGAACTCAGGGGGTGGTGACCTGGGTCCCCGGGGCTCAGGGAAATCAGTGGGAGTGACCTGAGTCCGGGGGCCTCGATCCTTTGTTTTTCAGGGCGCCTTAAATCTGGCTCTTATTCCTCCCTCCCAAAAGGACTGTCAAGACACTCAATTTTGGCCATGACCTCCTGGGGCTTGTAAGTCTGGGAAACAAGGGAGGAGCAGGGCCTGTACCCCATTCTGGGGGCCCTTGGTGCCCTGATCCCTTTCTACTGATGCTCTCTGACCACTGGGCACTGGTGTCCTTCAGTGCTCAGGGTCTGGCCCGGGGCAGTGGGTGGGCCTTTTGGGAGTCTGGGGCAATGGCTTTGCATAGGCCAGAAAACACCAAATTTGGGGGGAAGGACACGATGCGGTCTCCTTCCTAAGGTGGGGGGAAAGGCGCTGCTTTGGTTTTTGGAGGGGGCAGTCCTTCTGTGCTGTTACAGGTAGGACGGACCAGACCATCTATTTAGGTCAGACTGACAGCATTCAAAACTGCTCTAAGTTGCACTTAATAATCACTTAATAAGTGGTTATGCTCCCGACCTTGAGTAAATTACTTAACTTTATGACTGTGCCCCCATTCCTTCCTCGTCAAATGGGAAAAAGCATTCCTTCCTTTTGAGCTTGTCGTGTGGCTCCTCCCAGGCCAATGGCCCTTCAGTCCAGGTCCCCACTGTTCAGAGATAACCATGAGGAAGGGAACCTGCCATCCCATCACGGATGGTTTGCCAGCGGTACCCAGAGCTCACCCCATCTGTCTTGGCTGAAAGGGCTCTGTCCTTCTTGGTCACTGCTCACCTTCCCTCCCCCTGGGACCTTGCTTCTAAGCTGGCCTGCCTGAGACCTGCTTCCCTGGGTCTCCAAATGGGTGATGTTTTGATTCATCAAGGAGGTTGGTAGGCTTGTTCCCCATACCTGCTTCTGGACCAGCTTCCTCCTGGAAGACCCCATCGGCCGGAGGCTGAAGGCCCGGGTGCCCGCCTCTGCCTGGGGCTGTGCTCCACCTCATTCCTGCATCTTCACCCTTGGCTCACAGACTCTTGTCACCAGATTTTGCTCAGTCTTGTGTGACTCCTTGCCCAAGAGGATGACCTCACGGCCCTTGACCTTGCCGCTGCCCCCACCCTGGTCACACTTTGGAGCCTGTCTCAGCCCAAACCTCCCATAAGGGCAGCCTTCCTGTTTTTCTGATCTTAACGTCAATCCTTTCAGAACCACACCCCCACCCCTGGACCTGCCAACCCTTCCGCCTCCTGCCTCCCAGCCCCTCCACATCATCAAATGCCTTCTCTCACCTCAACTCCCTTCATGTCTGTCAAAATCAATGTCATCCATTTGAAAGGGTCTTCCATCCTTCCTCACACTTAAGTGCCCACCCTCTCTGTTGTCCTCCTTCCCCCCCCTCCTCGACCCATCCACTCAGCTCCTGCTGTCAGCCTCACCTCCTGGAGCATCTGCCACGTCCACCAATGCCTTCACGTTTCTGAAGCCACTGGACCTTTGGTCTCCCGTTGGTTTTCTGGGGTGGACCCTCCCTCTTGGCAACTGTCCCTCTGCCTCTGGGATGACAACCCCCCGCCTCCTGGTTTTCCTTTACCCTGTCTTAGGTGCACTCTGACTTCTCGAGCCCGGCTTCTTTCTGCAGGTCACCTGGGGTCCCTCCTGTGTCCTCACTGTTCTGGGTGTAGCCCTCCTCCCCACCACCCTTCCTCTGCATTCCCGAGCCTTGTCTTCCCTGTGTACATCTCAGGACATCTCAAACCACCATGTCCAAAGGACCCCAGGAACCCCTACCTGAGCCTCTCCACCCTCCTCGGCAAAAGCCCACCCCCCTCCCGCATAGCCCCATTCTGCAATCACCTTTTTTTTCTTTTTGTCTTTTTTGTGCATCTGCAGCATGGAGCTTCCCAGGCTAGGTTGAATCAGAGCTGTGTCCCTGTCCTACGCCAGGGCACTGCAACGCAGGATCGAACCCGTCTGCGACCACCACAGCTCACAACACGCGGATCCTAACCCACTGAGCAAGGCCAGGGGTGGAACCTGCAACCTCATGGTTCCTAGTCAAATTTGTTAACCACTGAGCCACGACGAGAACCCCCTGCAAATCACTCTTGAACCCTTCCTACAACCAGTCGATGATGTTTTCCCCCCTACAGGTTCACCCGTCTCTCCCTCTCCACCTCTGCCTGGTCAGAGCCCCACAACTCTCCTGGCCTCCAAACCCTTCTGCTTCCACTCTTGCCTCTCTCCAGTCTGTTTCTCACGGCAAGCCGGAGGGACCTTTTCAAATCAGGTCACTCCCCTGCCTATAGCCTCTCACAGCTTCCTTTAATCAGTCAAACTCCTGCTCACAGTAAAGCCTGGCCCTGCCCTCCTCCTCAACACCCCAACCTCATCTGCTACTCTCTTCTCTCGCTCTCTGTCCTGCCCAGGCTGGCTTCTGCTGTTCCTCAGCCCTGACTCACTGTGCTGCCACGGGCCTTTGCAGTCTGTTCTTCCCGCTTCCCGATTTCCCCTGCCCCCCCAGTTCCATCCTTTGGGTTTTTCAAAGGCTGCCACACAAATGTGACTTCCCCAGGAGGCCTTCCCTTTTCTCCACCAGACCAGGTTCCTTTGACACGAGTCATGGCACTTCTAAGTAGGTGGTTGGCATTCATGAGTATGACTGTTGGGTTCGCTTCTTCCTCCCCCATCTGACTCTGAGGGGAAAACAGGGCAGGGGCCTGGCCTCTGTTTACCACTGTACCAAGGGCCCCTAGGTGGTGGTCTTTGGGCAATATTGACTGAATGCAACACGTGAGTTATGCCATTCTAATAGGACGAAAATTGGCCGTCATGATTCAGGAAGGCTTCCTGGAGGAGGTGGTTTTAGCAGGACGTTGAGGAGGAGAACAAGGGGAAGCTGACTGGCTGACATGACAAGCCCCAGCTTTGCCTCTTTCTTCATTTCTATTTATAAAACAGGCAAGGGAAAAAAAAGTGAACTTGTAGTTTGGAGTTCCTTGGGCTCAGTGGTTAAATGAATCCAACTAGGAACCATGAGATTGTGGGTTCCATCCCTGGCCTTGTTCAGTGGGTTTAAAGGGATCGCGTGCTGTGAGCTGTGGTGTGGGTGCAGACATGGCTGGGATCCGTGTTGTTGGGGCTGTGGCAGGCTGGCAGCTACCCCGTAGACCCTAGCCTGGGAACCTCCTTTGCCGGGGGAGCAGCCCAAGAAATGGCAAAAGACAAAACAAACAAAAACAAAAAAAAAAAACAGGAAAGGTTAGCAAAATGCCCCAGAGGCTCTGTGTTCCACAGCCCTGGCATCCTCACAGCCCCAGTTCCCCTCAGGGGGGTTATCCAGCGCAGGCTGCGGGTTTGAGGCCAGGGCGCCCGTTCCCTGGGCACAGACCTCCTCCCAAACCGGGCTATCGGCCTGCAGTCCCGCGACCGGCCACCGGGCGGCGCTCGAGACCAGCCCGCGGCCGCTGTTTTGGCGAAGACGCGAGCGGGTGAGTCCTGCCCGGCCCGCCTCGCAGCCTCGTCCCGCTCGCCTTTCCTGTCCGCGGCGTCCCGGGCCCCCGGCCGTCGCAGCCATGCTGGGCGCGCGGCCTGGCGTGCGGCTTTCCCGCTGCCCGCGCCGGGCCGGGCCTCGTCGCGAGCCTCAGGTAGGCGGGCGAGGGGGCCCTGGGGCCCGTCGTCCCACTTTGGTCCCCAGCGCCTGCCCGGGCCCAAACCCCCTTTATGCCTGCATTCTCCCCCACCTCAAGCCCCCGTCCTGCCACCTGGCCCAGGGCATTAACGCCTCCTGTCCTCCCGCCAGCAGGGACTCTGTTCTGACACCACCTCCAGGAAGCCTTCCTTGAACCCTGATGCTGGGCCCAAAGGGTCTTTGTCCAACAACACCCTGGGCTGGGCCCGTCACAGTCCTCATTTCTCAGGCTCTGTCAATTTCGGTCTGCCCACAGTGCCACCTGCCCAGCTGAGCCCTGAAATCAATTTCTGAGTCTTTGGGGTCTGAGGTCTGGCACAGGACCGGCCCCTGAAGTGCCCTGTTGGTGGATGTTGAGTGAAAGTCCTGGGTGTCAATTTTTCTTTCCCCCTCCCCCGGTGCAGTCCCAGACCCAGCAGTGGGCAGCCTTCCTCCCCAGACACACACACCCGGCATTCAGAAAACCGTCCAGTTTGGCCACCTGGGGGGCCCACTTAGGGGAGAGAATGGGCCAGAAGGACGTTCTGCCCATTGGCCCCGCCTGACCTCACAGCACACACCCTTTCCCCACCACCAGGTCTGAGAGTTTGGGGGAGCAGCCTGGCAGGGGGCCCCCAATGAGCCCCCTTTTCACCCCCAAACACAAGTGGGAGCACAAGGCCACGGCTCCCGTGGTTCAAAAAGGGTGGGTTGGGCTGGGGCGGAGTTCGGAGGATGCCAGAGGGAAAGGTGGGGGGACAGGGCTCTGGGGTAGGGGGGGGAGGTTTGGGAACCCTGAGCCTGACCCCCTGCTCGTGCCAGGTGCTCCCCGGGACAAGGACCCCAGCGTGACAGTCAGCAGTTCAGTGCCCATGCCTGCCCGGGGAAGGGGGCAGGGCCAACTGCTCCCAGTCCGCGCCCCAGAAGACCCCACCGCCTGATCAATGAAAGTCACCGATTCCTGCCGCATGCCTCACCCTGGACTGGTGGTCCCTTTCCTAGGCTCCCGGGCAGTGGACCCTCAGCCCCCTATCCCGCCCCTCCCTCCCCCCGCCCAGGCTAGTGAGTGATGCCCCACCCTGTGGCCCAGGTACCCCTGGGGGAAAACTTTGACAGGCCAGGAAAGAAAACAAGCCAATTTTTCAGGTACCCCTTCCGCGATGGGGGGTGGGAAGTAGTGATGGATGGGGTAGGGAAGGGTCTGGGCCTGGGGCCTCCAGAAACTAGAGGTCAGGGTGTCTTCAGCCCACAGGGGGGCACGCCCTCCGTGCCATCACTGCCCCCCCCGCCCCCATGGCCCCATTCCAGTGGGATACTCCACCTGCCCCTGGTGCCACATGATGGAGGAGTGCTTCCAGAATGAGGAGATTGGCGCCTGCTCAGTGAGGACTTTGTCAGCGTGAAGGTGGACCGGGAGGAGCGCCAGATGTGGACAGTGTACATGACCTACGTGCAGTGGGGTCTTCCCTGGGGGGGTGGCCCGGCCACGGGGCCGCCTCACCCCTTGCCCTCTCTGCCGGCCACCGCAGTGGTGGGGCTGGCCCATGAAATGTGTGGTTGACTCCACCACAGCCCTTTTTGGGGGGGACCTTTCCCCCGAGGATGGCTTGACCAGTCGGCTTCCGACCGTGTTGTTGGGTTGGAGCAGGTGGGCCGCGGGGTGGGGTGGGGTGTGATCGGGGAGGGCCAGGGGTCCCACCGGTGCTGACCTCCGGGTGGCCTCCCCCCTCCCGCAGTGGAAACAGAACAAAAAACCCCTGCTGGAAAACAGCCAGCGTGTCACCACAGCTCTGCTGCCGGTCGGAGATCAGCATGGGGGACCAGCTGCCACCTCCGCTGCACCATGAACAGCCGCTGCTTCACAGCTGGACGAGGGCTATGATGGAGATGGCGGCCCAGGCCCCAAGTTCCCCCCGGGTCAGTGCCCTCGCCCCACGCCAGCCCGCCTGGCTTTGGAGACCCACCCAAATCGGTCTCTCCTGACCCCTGTCTTGTTTTTCAACCTCGCACTCTCCTGCCTGGCCTGGGACCTCCTGACCCCCCGCCTGTGTGTCGGTAGTATCGAGTGAAGACCTGACTTTGGTCTTAGCAGGGATCTCTGATGGCTGACCTAGATAAGCATCCTCTGTCCTCGGGTGGGCGTCAGGACTCGGACCCTCCGCCTGTCCAGAAAGACTGCCTGTTGAGCAAACCCTAGCGGCAGCCGCCACAGGCCTCATCCCCTGCTCGCTGCCCCATGCTCTCCATGCTCTCACCGCTCTCTCTGGGCCGCAGTGATCCTGAGCTTCCTGTTCTCCTACTGGCTCCCGCCATCGGGTCCACGCAGGATGGCTCGGGGCCCCAGATGGCCTTACACCCTGGGAAAATGATGCCAGGGGCATCCGAGACCACGTGGGACAGGTGATGGCACAAGGCATTTCCTGAGAAGGGGGGCTGGCGGGGGAAGGGGGAGGAGCGGCGGGATGGGCCCCAGCCCCATCCCTCTGGCACAGGGCTTCCACCCCTACTCCACGGACCGCCAGTGGGACGTCCCACTTTGAAGATGCTGTATGACCAGGCACAGCTCACGGTCCCATTCACAGGCCCTTTCCCGGTGACCCTGACCGCAGCCCAGAGCAGAGACCCCTAGCTGGTCCCCCACTCCTGACTGCTGCTTCCAGGCTTTCCTGGTGACATGTGGCCCCCGCCCCCCTTTGAGGTCCCCTGGCCTTCGCTCAAGTCAATACCCAGCGCCCCCCCCACCCCTTAGAATGCTACTGCCCCTGTCCCAGGCCACCCCAGGGGCCTCTGTTTACAACCTTCTTCCTCCCCCCCAGATCTCTGGTGACGAGTTCACTCGATGTGCCAAGGCATTCTGCAGTCGTGGCCCGGGAAACCCGAGTCACCGGGTGTGGGCCACTGAGGCAGGCGGGCCTGCCTGGCTGCGGAGGTTTGGGGCCGCCCCTGCTCCAAAGGCTGGGGGAGCCAACCCGCCTCCCCACAGTCTGGGGGCTTTCAGTGCCGAGGACGCGGGCTGCCTCCAAGCGGGCATGCGGCCCAAAGAAGGGGGGCCCTTTTACTTTTGGACGTCAAAGAGGTCCAGCAGCTCCCCGGGGCAGTCCAGGTGCCACTGAGCCCTGACCTCAGGCCAGCCTCGCGAAGCACTGGGCTCCCCGGAGGCTGGGGACATCAGCCCGAGCAGGTGAGGGCCCGCTGGTGGCCGTGGGGGGGCCCCGAAGCCGAGGCGCCGGGACGCCCCAGACAAGGGCTGTTTCTTTAGGACCCAAGGGGAGCTGCAGGGCCAGAACGTGCTGACCCGTTCGCTATTCGCTGGAGCTGACTGCCCCGCTTGGGCCCGGGCGTGGAGGCTGTACAGACCCTACTCACCACGGGCCTCAAAGCTCTTCCAGGCCCCGGAAACTCGGCAAACCGCACCTGACAACAAGATGCTGGCCGCCTGGAACGTAGATGGCTGGGTCCAAAACCTGAGAAGAATCACCTTGAGGCCCCCTCTGTAAAAGGAACCTCAATCGTTTTTTTGTGTGTGTGTGTTTTTTGGGGCTGCACCTGCAGCATATGGAGGTTCCCAGGTTAGGGGTAAAATTGGGCTCAGCTGCGCCCCCACCACAGCCACAGCAACATGGGATCTAAACCGAGCTGCAATCCACACCACAGCTCACGGCCATGCGCCGGGCCCCTTAACCCACTGAGCAGGCAGGATCAACCCTTGTTCTCATGGGATACTAGTTGGGTTTGTTCCCTGAGCCAAAAGCCGGAACTCTGCCCTTGCAAATCTTAACTCTTTTTTTGTCAGGTTTTGTCCTTTTATTTACAAATGAGCAAACTAGCTTAGGGGTTAAGTGGTCCCCCCAAAGGGCAGCAAGGCAGGAGCCCAGCCCGCCTGGTGCTGGGGCTCAAACTTTTGCCCAGTCCCGTTGCTCCAGAGAGGGGTCAGGGCTTGAGCTTGGGTGGATCCCCAAGGGAGGGGACCTAGAGGGCCTGGGCTGGTCTCTCCCCATGGGTGTTCCCCTCTCAAAGGGCTGATGGTGTCTGCTTTGCTGACCGGGCTGTCCTGGGCCAGGGGAGGCTGATCAACTATGCCATCAATGGGCCAGTTCCTGAAGCAACATGTTTGATGTGGCCAGCGGCGCCTGATCGGGCCTGCTATGCAGGCTCTGGGGGACAGTGGAGCACAGGTGGGGGTGCTGGTGGGCACAGATCAGGGGGGGAGGAATGGAACACAGGTAGGGGCCAGTGGAGCTCATATGGGGATGTTACATAAAGGGGGGATTGGGCATAGATGGGGCCAGTGGGCAAGGGGGGGGGCCGGGAACAGGGTGGGTGGACAGTGGACAGGGGGGGCCAGTGGAGCACAGGTGGGGGGCTGGTGGAACACAGGGGGGCTGATGGAGCACAGGTGGGGGGGTGGTTGGGGCACAGTTGGGCCGGGGGCATGAGGGGGGAGCGGGCTGCCCAGGCAGGCTTGCCTCCTTTGGGGATCCCAGGTCTTGCTCTGCCCTTCTCCTCCCCTCCGGGGGAGGCACTAGTCCCGGGTGCTCCCCACCCCCACCACTGGGAGCCCTTAACCTCCCTGGGACCATTGCTCATCCGGGAAATGGGCTAACAGGACCCAACCCAATTCTAAACAAAGCATGTGCAAAGGGGGCCCCCTTTGGGAAACCCCCTCCCTGGCCTGTCCTCCCCAACGCCTGCCCCTTCAGCAACCCCCCCTGCTGGGCTCGGAGGATTACACCTTGTGGTGCGGGCCTGCTGGACTTTGGAAGCCTCAAGGAGAGCGCATGGCTCAGTGGGCTCTGGTGCAGGACACGCAGGACAGGCTCTTCTGGGACTCCCGGGCGGGGGTACTTCTGCAGTGAGGCTGAGCTGGGGCTGGCCTGCCCCCGCGTCTGAGGACGGTCAGTGAGGTGTGGAGCTGGCCGGGCTCCTGGACCCAACTGGGGCTTGGTTTTCCTGGGAGGCGTTAACACAGTGTGGTGGGTGGGGGCCAAGCCTCCTGGGCTCGATCTCCACCACTCATTAACTGGGTGGCTTTGGGCGGGCTCATATTTCACAGACCACTTTCTTAATATGCAAAAAGGAGCCCCAAAGTTATGTCCTTTCATGGATGACAAGAATAATGAGCTATTCTCCCAATGTGCTTAGTGGCAGTAACTAGCATGCCTGGGTACACTGAACAGGGCCGTTTCATGCTGACCCCCATAAAACTTACCCTGTGGTAGGAGACAACTTAGAGGGAGTAACATTTAAGCAAAAAAGCACACATAAACGCATAGTTAAATTGGGTGCCATGGTGATGTGAAGCTGCCACCGTGCCCGTGTCTGACTTTTCTTTTTTTTTTTTTTTTGCCTTCTGGGCTGCACCCCTGGCACATGAGCTCCCCGGCTAGGGTCTAATCCGAGCTATATACCAACCTCCACCCGAGCCACACAAGCGGATCTGAGCCGTGTCTGCAACCTACACCCAGCTCACGGCAACACCGGATCCTAACCCACTGAGCAAGGCCAGGATCGAACCCAAAACCTCATGGTTCCAGTTGGGATTCTTTAACTCTGAACTCAACGGAACCCTGTGTCTATTTTTTCTTAGTGGCATTTAGCATCACCTAATGCCTCTGGTCTGTTCAATGGCTCTCCCCTCATTGAATGTAGCACCTTTTTTTTTTTTTTTTTTTTTTTTTGCCATTTTTTGGGGCCCGCCCACGGCACATGGGGTTTCCCCAGGTGGGGTCGAATGACCCTAGCTGCCAGCCTACCCACAGCCACAGCAACGCAGGATCATTAACCCACTGAGCAAGGTCAGGGGTCGAACCCGAAAACCCCCTGGTTCCCGGTCGGATTCTTTAAACCCCTGCGGGCCCCGAGGAACTCCCAAAAGTCACCCTTTTGGGGGAGGACTTTTTCACTGCTGTTTCCCGGATCTTAGCAGGGCCTCGTACATATAGATGCCTGATGACAGGTTAGCTGACCGACTGAGCCCTAATTGAGCAAGGGTGGCCCAGCTCAGCGGAGAATCGGATTAAACTGTGCAGGTGTCATTTAGCCAGGGCTGGAGGCAAGATGGGGTGTGTGGTCAGGAGGAGAGGGGAGGATTTCCGTGGGGAACAGCCGTGAGGTTCGAGGGGGAGCCTGTGCCCTGAAGATAGTTGGGGTGGGGGTGGGGAGGGGCGGAGACCAGTGTCAGGGGAAAGGGGCCCAGTTGGCGCTGGATCCCCAGTCTTCTAGGTGTGCAGTCTGGCGACGGCTTTTAAGTGGGTTGGATCCGCTGGGTTTGGGTTTAAAAATGTCACTCTGACTGGAGAAGGGGTGGGGGAAACAGGGTCAGTTAGGAGGCTGTTGGCGCATTCTCTCCAGGCAGGTGGTGGCGGCCCGACTAGTTTCGAAAGGGAAGGTGGTCAGGTTGGATCTGTTCTGGCCTCAGACCCTGTAGGTTTGTGGATAGATTAGAAGTGGGAGATGAGGAGTCCCTGGTGATGGGGTTAAGGAGCTGGTGTTGTCACTGCTGTGGCTCAGGTTGCTGCTATGGCATGTGTTTAGTCCCTGGCCTGGAACATCTTCATGCCTTGGGCAGAAAAAAAAAAAAAAAAACCCAAACCTGGCAAAGCATTTAAAAAAAAAGAAAAAAAATTTTCGCGTGGTACAGTGGAAAATATCCAACTAGGAACCATGAGGTTGTGGGATTGACCCCTGGCCTTGCTCAGTGGGTCAGGATCCAGCATTGCCGTGAGCTGTGGTGTAGGTGCAGACATGGCTCGGATCTGGCATTGCTGTGGCTGTGGCGAGGCTGGCTTCTACAGCTCTGGTTAGACCCTACCTGGGGAACCTCCATATGCCGTGGGGGCAGCCCTAAAGCAAAAAAAAAAAAAAAAAAAAATGGGAGGTGAGGGAGAAGGGAGGGAGGGACAGCTGAGGGCTGGATGGAGTTTCCAGCAGGGAGGGGGGGGAGGGGGCCTGAGGACCAAGAGCTCAGCCTGGGGCAAGGGAGTTAAAAACCATGGTAGTGAAAAAGGGGTTTTAACTGCCAGAGCTGGCATCACCCTCCCAAAATCTAGGCCAGACGGGGTCTGCGGCTCTTCTCCACCCCATCCTCCAGCTGCCCTGCCACAGTCCTGGAGCAGGGTCCTGGGACCAGGGACCTCCCCCTTTAGCCTTTTCCCTCCCCCCCCCTGCAGACCAGGACGTGCAGAGCCGCGCCAACTCCCCGGGCGGCCCACAACCCCTTCCCGGGTGCACGGTTTCACGGGCCACAGGACTGGATGGATAAGTGCGGTGCCTGTTGACCGCCTTTGGGCGCATGCGCCGTCCCAGTGGCATTGCCGGGGATGGTCCGCCCTCTCACCCTCACCAGCAGCCCCTCAAGCAGGTGGAGGCAGGGAGGGCCCTCTGGCTGGGACCCCGGGTGGGAGGAGAGCTGGGGCGCCTGGGAATGGAGGCCAGAGTGGGACTCCGGGGCTTTTCCGGGAGCTCCGCTCTGTGAGTGTGCGGCCCTGTGACTGTGTGCACAGGTGTCTCGGGAATGTCTGAGGCTGCTTGTGCAGGTGGGGGAGTCTGTGAGTGTGTGTGTGAGATAGGCTTGGCACGGGCAGGTGCCTGTGCGGTGCCTAGGCCTGGGGCTCTCAAGTGGGGGGCCCTTTGGGTCCCTGGGGTTTTGGGCGAGGCTTCTCGTGTGTCTCTGGGGATCACTGTAGTTGGTCGGCAGTGTCATGTGTGAAAGAATATGCTGGACTGCAGGTGTGTCCCTCCGATGTTATTGTTGCTGTGGATCTGGATTTTACAATCCTGGGCGATATGACTCTGTGCCTGCCCTTCTGAGTGTTGCTGGTGTGAGTGCTCACCAGTATGTGATTGCCTTTCTGCAATGGTATGTCCCTTGTTCTGGTCTGGGGTGTGTGTGTGTGTGTGTGTGTGTGTGTGTGTGTATCTGCCTCTCCTGGGCATCTGCTATGCATCTGTGACAACTTGTCTGTATATACAACTCTGTCTCCCTGTATATGGGTCTCTGGGTATTTGTGTGTCTTGCAGTGTCCCAAGTCCCGCGTGTGCGTTGGTTGCTTGTGCCCACGTGTGCATGTCCTGATGTTTGTATGGCTCCACTATGTATAACTGCCACTTTGTTTATTCTCATCGTGTGTGTGTGTGTGTGTGTGATGTGTTTTTACATGTTTTCACCTGCTGAGCAGTGAATCTGATGCAGCCTTTTGGCAGCTGGTCTGGGGATGTGAGCTGAGTCCCTATTTTCTTTGGGGATATAGAGTGGGTGGCAGATGGGAAGCCCTGGTGGGTCCGGGTCCAGCCCTCTCCCCCTGTCACTGGGTGGCCTTCTGTTCTGGGGCAGATTGTCATTTTGGCGACCCCAGGCCAAGACCAAGGCTCTGCAGGTGTCCATCATCTACATCCCAAACAAGGTTTGGTCTGTGAACCTGGCCCCCCCCTCTGCCTGCCCTGCCCAGGCCCTCCTCCTCGCCCCAGTATCTCCAGCTCCTCCGGCGGGGGAGATGAAACCTACCAGTGGGCCCCTGGCGGTGTCCAACGCCGCCCCACCCCGGGTGACCCGCTCTCTCTTCTGCTCTCCCAGGTGCTGATTCTGGCAGATGGGACCCTCGATTCTTGTCCCGCCAGCTGCCCTTCCTGGGTCCCCTGAGGCTAGGGCCGCCCCCGCCTACGAGCGAAATCAAGCCTGCTCCATGCCCATCACGGGCCCGGGAACTGGGGGAAACTGCTGCATCGTGACTGCCTCCCCACCTCAGGCTGGGGCAGAGGCAGCTTCCCAGTCAACCAGAGACTCAGGCCCTGCAGGTCCTGCAGAGCCTGCCCCCATCCCAGGGCACCCTGTCACCAGGTGACCTGCTATCCTTGATGCCCCCATGGGCACCCACTCACCCCGGAATAAACCCCAACAGCGCCTGGTAAACCTGAGGCCCGGCCTTGCTTGTGAGAGAGGCCTCGGGGTCCAGCTGAGAACCAGCAGCCCAGGGCCCCTTTTTCAGAGCCCTGGCCAACCTCTCTGCCTTCAGAGGTCACCAGGCTGACTGACCGTTCATGGTCCCTGCAACCTGGGTGAGCTGAGGTCAGGGGACCAGTAATGACCGCTGGGGTGGAGGGGTCAGAGTGTGGACCTGAGCAGGAGGAAGGCCAATCCTTGCCTCAGGCAGAGTTAAGAAAGGGGGCCCGCCTCCCTTCCTTGTCTTCTCAATTTTAAGCTGGGAAAAAAGGGCGGGGGGTCTTATGGCTTTTTTTTTCATGAAAGGGTGACATTTGATATGCTCTGGTTCATTATGAGAGCTGCTGTTATCAGGGCCAAGGATATTTCTATCCAGCTCAAGCTTCCCTGGAGGGCATTCTGTCCATCCCCTGCTTTCACAGAGCCAGTCCAGGAGAGCGTCTTTCCAGTTGGGAGCATCTTTTGGGGTTGAAATCCTTCTCCAAACCTGAATCCTTCCTGCTTCAGGAAAGCCTCTGCCTTCCTGTGACCTCTCCCTTTTCCCCTCAAAATTGGGAAGGTGTCACACCCCTGTCCTGATCCCTTTACTTCAGGGGCCCTGAACCCCCATCTAGCTTCTGCGGGGTTGAGGAACGGGGAAGCTTGCTTTGGAAGGACAGTAGGGGAATGGGCTGTCCAACTGTGGCCCTTCAGGGGTCTCTGGAGCCTAATCCTTAGCCTTCACCCAAAGCAGTGCCAGAACCAGAGGAGGCTGTAGAGAGGGAGATCTGAATGGGCATGCTTGTGGGGATGTCAGCCCGGGGGAGGGATGGGGCTGGAAGGGCTAGGAGACTGGGCTGAGTCACTCCAAGCTCTGTTTGGGACCACACACCCTCTGCACACTGTCACCTATAGCCACACATGGTCCCTGGGACCCAGGTCAGCTTTGTCTGGGAAGCTGGGCCCATTGCAAGCCACCAGCCCATCTGGAGAGGGTTAGGGCCCAGACAAAAAGGTCGGCTGGCCCCCTTTTGGCCTTGCCAGGAAGTTTGAGGCCTGGGCAAGCAGCACCCTGTCTGGGGAAAAGTGAGGAGAGAGGTGGAGCATGGTAAACACAGGGGGCCCAGCCCCAGCCCTGGCCTTGGAAGGTCTAACAGTTGCAAACCCTCTTCCCCTGTCGTCCCATGGGCCTCATGAATGAGGTCAAGGTGGGTACTGCCCATACGGGTAGTGTTCAAGGCCCAGAGAGGGTAAGAGCCTGGCCTGAAACCACTCAACATATCTCATTCTTTCTGGGGTCTTTGGCAACACTAAAGACCTTAAGGCTTCTTCTTCCCCAGGAGATCCAGGCACCCTGAAGGATCCCTTTTGGTGTTTGTGCCCTCCACCCAGGCTTCTGCTCTGTGCCTCCTTTCCCCTTTTCCCCTTGCTATCAGACATCACTTGCAATGATATTTTTTAAAACAGATTCAGAGGAACTTGTCGGGCCTTAAGCATCATTTCTCCTGGGAGCTTTCATTTTCAAAAGGGGAAAGGCTGAGCAAAAGTCTTGTTCACATGGGGTTTAAGGCCTCAGCCTCTCTTCCCTTTGCTGGTCCCTCTTGGTATGCTCCTTGTCTGCCAGGACTGTGCTGGGGGGCTGTGGCCAAGACCATTAGAAACAGAGATCTAGTTTGGCAGTCACTAAATAATTTCATCTCTGGGAGCCTCTGTTGCCTTACCTAAAATCCCACCAGCCACCAGATCCCCCCCACCAACCCCAGGGCTCGGTGACTAAATGGGACAATGTAGCATTGTGAGCAGAGGCATCACCTATGAAAGATTCTCTGGTTCCTGAGGAGCCATCCAGGCTATAAAAGGAAGATGGCTGGGGGCTGGGGGCTGGTTGAACAGGGCCTTGGAAGGAGATCCCAAACCAGAGCAGATCTTAGACAACAGTTAGCAACTGTTTACCCGAGAAAGGTTCTTTTCTCTCATTCCCCCCTCTGCTTAGGGGATTATTCATCTAACAAAGATTTTTAAGCACCTGCTTGCCAAACTGGTGAGCAAGATGGACATGCCCTTTCTACCAGAGAACTTAGAAACCTAGAGGGGGGACAGCCTTCATTACTACAAATACAGACTTATCCCAGACTGGGCCAAGTGCTCAGAGGTTATGGACACTGGCCCGACCCAGTACTGTGTCCTCAGCACCTTGGCATTAGTTGGCATGTAAACTTGCAAAAAGAAGGCCACCTAGTGGAGTGATGTGAGAGCTGAGGCTTAGAGGGGAGTTGGGGTTAGGGGGTTGGGGTGGGGTTCGGCTTCTGGTTTCCTTTCCCTTTCTTCAGGCCCTGCCTTCCTCCTCACCTCCCCACTCAGCCCAACAGTCAGCATCTCCAGCAGGGATGTCAGAGTCCCTGGAGTCCCACAGGTCGGGATGCCTCAGATGGGCCAAGCCCAGGAATGGTTTGTCCAGCTGGTGCGTCATCTGCCCCCTTTCTAGGTATATTCTGGCCCGCGTCAGCTCAGGGTGGCCTGGAAAATGGATAAGGTGGGGCCTGCTGACCGACCATCAGGAAACCTGACCCGGCGGGTTTAAAGCTCCTCTGTCCTCATTTCCCTCTGCAAGAGGGGATGATTAAAACTCAGTACCTCGGTGATAGCCCTGGTGCTTCTTGACCCCGTCGGGGAAAGGGGCCCGGGCGCTGGCAGACTCGTAGCAGCTAGAGGGAAGGTGTCAGACACGGGGCCAACCACAAATGGTCCTCTCCCAGAGGACCCGAGAAAAGAGTTCAAGACTCTGGTGGCGGCACGAGAATGGGGCAGAGACTCCCTCCAGGAGGAAAGACATTGGGATAGGCTTTAGCATGAAATGCAAAAAAGCCTGGCCCCATTTTCACAACTCGGTGCCTTGTGCAGGGATTCGGAAAGGGCAACCTGGGGGCGTCGGGGAGCAAACTCTGCCCCCTCCAACTGCACTCCGCAACCCCCCGGGACAGGCGAGACAGCCCCCCCGCCACCCCAACCTCACTCAGCGGGAGGCTTGGGTGATGCAGCGGAGAGTGCAAAAAGCCGGGAGTCTTGTAGGGGGGGTGCAGGAGGTCATCGGTCCATCCGTTGCCTCTTCCCATAGCGTAAGGAGCGGAGAGGGAATAATACCTGCTTGGCCCTTTTGTCTGTTCTCCCCAATGGGGGGGAATGCTCCGACGTTTTTAATCCTTTAGGCCCTCCGACCCTGCTTCACCTAGCGCCCGAACCCGGTTCCCGGGATCACATCCTTAGGGAAGCGCTGGCTGTGAGAGGGGCTGAGCCGACTGAGCTCCGCGACTTTTAAAGGGGAGGCTGGGCCAGGGCCGGGGGCTGCACTGGGTGTGCGGCCCGTAGCTGCAGACCTCGTGGACCTGCTCCCGAGCGGAGGTTTGCGAGGGGAGTAGCCCAGCAGCTCCTGTCCTGGGTCCGGCAGGCGTGAGTCCAGCTACCCAGGCGTCGAGACCACCCCGCCCTGTGCCCTGGCCAGCCGCTGGCTCCCTCTGACTTGGTTCCGGTTTCTTCCTTCAGTAACCATATCGGAACTCGGAGGAGAAACTGAGGCAGGAATGGGGTCTTGGCAAACTGTCAGGTTCAGAGTCGGCAAAGCCAGCTCTATGCTTCTACCGATTCCCACACACTGGGGCCCCACAGGTCCCTCGCGGAGCCTCTCTGCTCCAGCTGTTTTTGGGAGATCCCAGCTCTTGGTCCGGCTGACCTGCCTGGGGCTACGTGTTCAAACGAAGGCCCCTAATGAAGCTCTGGAGTTTCAACGGGGGCCTGGGTCAGCGGGTTAGGTTAGAAGATTGGGGTAAGTTCGAAGGAACCTGGGAGGAGCATCAACAAGCCCAAAATGTTGGGGGAGGCCACGCCGACCTCCTGTCCAGCCTTTCCTTGGCTCCCCCCGTTTCCCCAGGACAGGCCCTCCTCCCGGCTGAAGCCCTAGGCCGGACTTCCTCCGCTCACCCCTTCCCCAGTCCCGCTCCCAGGCCAAATCCGGGGCGATTAATAAATGGAGACCGGATTTCGCTCAAGGACCTGGTCACCTCATCGGCGAGGCCTCCTTCCTAGGCCCCCCCAGAGCTGGGCCGCCCCCCGGCTGCCGTCCAATTGGGTGGGGACAAATGATGCCCGGGGGCCCGGGGACCTATCCCAGGACCCCAAGCCAAATACTCTGATTCCCTGGGGCTCCCCCCAGAGGGTCCCGGAGCCCCGCGGCCAATGGAAGTGGGTTCGGTCTTGGTAGCCGTCCCATTTGGGTCCTGCCTTCAGGGGCAGGGGGGAGAGGGCGGTACCGGGCTTGGGGTGGGAACCGGGTTCCAGCTGTGGCTCTTCCCTCTGCGCCCCGCCCGCACTGCCCTGCGACCGGCCAATGGAGGCAGCTTGGGCCGGGGCGCGCGATTGGCTACGAGGTTGGCTGGGGAGAGGCGGGGCCGAGGCTTGAAGTTGGGAGGGATCCAGCTGTGGTGTGCGGGCCCCTCGCCGCCGCTTTCGCTTCTCGCTCCGCGTCTCGGCCGGAGGAGGAGGCAGTGGCGCCGGCGACACAACGGCGGCGGCAGCCACCGCGGCGGCTGCGGCGGCGGCATCTCCGCCTCCACCCCCGCCCGGGACGGCCCCACCACCTCCCGCCCCTCCGGGACCCGGAGCCAGCAGCCGAGCGGAGGAAGGAGCCCCCACCCCTCCAACCCACCCCAGAGATTCCTCCTCCCTCCCCGCCCCCTGGCGCGGAGCCGGGACGATGCGGGACCCCTAGATCCTGCTCCAGCTGCGCGGGGGAAGAGGGCCCCTCGGAGGCCCCGCCCTCCGCCCCGCTTCTCTCCTTTTGGGGGCCCGCTTGCGGAAGGTGGCGCCGAATCTGGCGACCGGAGCCTGGGCGCGAAGCAAAGCCGGAAAAAAGTGAGGGGAGCCGGCCGGTTGGCCGGGGGCCCGAGGCCTGGGAAGGGACTCGCCCGGGCGGGGCTTCCGGACCCGCGCCGCGGCAGCATGCCCTGCGCGGGGGAGCTGGGCTGAATTGGCCCTCGGGGGCTCAGCCTACCCCAGAGCCCCCAGATGTGCCCCTCCGGGGCCCCGGTTGCGTGAGGACACCTCCTTGAGGGCGCCGCTCGCCCCTCTCAAGACCTCCGGGCCCTGGCTGGCAGAGGATGGACGAGGAGGAGGATGGGGGGCACCGAGGAGTCAGGACACCCCGGAGCTCATGGGCTCAACGACCTGTCGGGGCCGGGGGGCCGGCCGGGGCCGGGGTCGGCGGAAAGGACCGGGCAGCGCGGACTCCGAGGCGGAGGGCCCACCCCGCACTGGCCCCGGTGGTTTCTTCCCGGCCAGGACAGCCGCCGCGAGCTGGTGTCTCCACAGGTCTGTAACCCTTTCTCTGGGGCACGATGGCGGGCTGGGGTCTGCCGGGGCGGGCCGGTGAGTGGGAGAAGTGAGCCTGGAAGGTGGGCAGATGAGATGGGGGCTGCTGGGGAGGAGGGGTGTAAGGGGAGCCGACGCGAGCAGGTTTGGCTGATCCCCAGGCAGCCCCCGGCACACACCCTCAGTCTTCCTTGGGTGGGGATCCGGGCCCAGGAAAAGAGAGGAGACGTCCCCCTTGGTTTGCAGCTGGATGCCTCCAGATGTGGGCAGGGGGTCTTCATCCTCAGATGTGGGGCTTGGGAGCCTGGGAGTTTACTCCGCCCGCCGCTGGTTAGCAGCTGGGTTTGGTTTCCAGTTTGGGGGGGGGGAGGAAGCTGGGGGACGGGACGGGAGGGGACCGCAATCTCCTGGGTTTCCCTCCTGCCCCGCCCAAAGTTTGCGGTGGATTCGGTCTGATCCCCGCCCCACCTGGTCCTTGAGGCTGACGTTTTACTGACCCAGAGGAGATGTCGGGGCGGAGACCAGGTCCCCCCACCCCACCCGCGGTTGGAGGCACAACAAGGAGATTCCCGCGGCTGATGTCAGGGTGCAGAATGAGAACAAGATGTGGTGGAGGAAGCTGTCTGCCCCCAGAGCCAGAGTCGAGACCCTTCAGTGGGGCCCAGTGCTCAGAGTGCTTCCCCTTTTCCCCAACTTTATTAATGTGAGGTGCTTAATGTTGGGTTGGGGGTTTCGTGCTAATTTTTCTTGTGGAGGGAAAGACGGTGGAAGACTTTGCACAGGGGGTGGGATTAAGCCGGTCCACGACCCGTCCCCTTCAGGCGTGCTCCCGCCTGACTCACAGCAGGTATGGGAGCCCCCAGCCCCTTCAAGAAAGTCTGGGTACCGGGAGTCTGTGAGCGGGTTCACTAGGAAGGCTCCAGTCCACCATCCCATGTCTACTCCTTGGATTGGTTTGTGGACGCAAGCCCCATTCAGGAGATAGATTTTCTCCCTCTCCTCTGCCCAGTCTGGAATGGTGGAGAGACCCCAGCCCTCATCCCAACAGCCTTTCCCCTTAGTCCCTAGCAAAAAGCACCGCCTGACTGATGCCGGGCTCCGGTGGGTCCCGCCCCCGCCGCCCCCGCTGGAAGGAAAGGGTGGCAGTGCGGTGCCATCCTAGTCTTGACAGCTTCTGACTCTTCTCGGGGCTCTTTGACCAGGGGGGGAATGCGGTTCCCAAACCCTGAGAGCCCAATCGGGACTCTGCTTGGAAGGGGAAGGTGCCCTCATTCTGAGCTCTGCTGCCTCTAGTGCAAAGCAGGGATGGGGGAGCTTGGGTCCCCAACCCCATCCTCCTCACCCGGTGGGTCTTTAAGCTCCTCATCACACCCTCTCCCATCCTCTGCCCCATTTTTTTCTCTGAGCTGCAGTAAAGGGGGGCCTGGGTGTGGACCTGCTGAACAGGCATATCTTGGGTCTCCCATCCTGGTAGAAATGGGAGCAGATGTCTCTAAAAAGAAGAGGCTCGGGCATCCCTCCTCCACGCCAATCCTACCTTCTCCATGAATGGGAAAAGCACCATATCCACCCTTTTCCAGGAGGCTGGTGGGGAGGGTGTGAGAAATCTTCTCCTTTTTCCTCCAAACCCCAATCTTTTGCTGGGACTTGTCCACCTGCCCTGTCTTCAGGTGCTTCAGTGGATAGTCTGGGGTCAGTGTCCTTCCTTTAGGGTTCTGGGAGGGGAGAGAACGGGAAGGAGGGAGCAGATGGAGGCCCAGCCCCTATCTTGGGGTGGGGGAGCAGGCCTCTTCTAGGGTGGGGGAGGCTGGGTGTGGAGCCTCAGCATGCCTAGGTCTGGAGAAGCCGCAAGCCTGGGTTGGCTGGGGTGGGTGGGGACCAATTCTTGGAGAAGGGCTGCCTAAGAAGAGCTCCCACCACTCCCAGCAGACCCAGATCAAAGGGCAACCTGGTTTCACTGCCAGGGGCTCCAGACAGACTCTTGGGCCTCAGTCTCTCCTTCCTTTCTCTCTTTTGGTATCCAAAGGGTTCCTTGGGCCCCAAGATTCCCTCTAGCACCGCGGGGCCTGAAGGCCCTAAGGCACTTCCTTGACTAACTGAAGCTAATAAGGTTTGAAAATCTTCTCAGCCCCCTTTCTCCTCTTTAAGACTGTGTTTCCTAGAGGGGGGCCCCTAGACCCAGGTAGGAAGGGGGGTGTGTGTGTGTGTGTGTGTGTGGTGGGGTGTGTTTTGGGGAGGAAGGAGAGCTGAAAAGAAAGGGAGAAGTGCATATGCTTTGGTCCGGGGGAGACCAGGGCCCCCAGAAAGGCTCCCCCACCCAGGTTCTAGGGGAGGAGGTGTTGGCCTCTCCAGTGTGTTTTTCCCTCAAGGGGGAGGAATTTCCCGGAAGAGATCCTAAGCATTCCCTCTCCTGTTGTGTCACATCTGGAATTTTGTGAGTTTCTCAAGCTCAGGGGCCCAGCACAGCTTTTTCTCATTTGAAATCACAGGCTGGCATTTGGGATGCCGAGGGAGGGGGGGGAAGGGCAAAAGGGGGAAAAGGGAGCCTGCCAGGAGGGGGTGGGAGGAGAAGGAGGCCTGAGCAGCAGGGCCTAATGGCTAAGTAAGCGTGAGCGCCGGCGTCCTTGTCGTCGTCGTCGGCTCTGCGTGTGTCTGGAGGGAGGGGCGCCAGGATTTCTGGAGTTTTCCTTGCCACTGGCCGGTGTCCCGAGTTTCCCTGCTCTTACCTAGGACAAGTCTCCATTTTGGTCCTTAGGGGGAAGTGGAGGCGGGTGTTCTTCCCGTCTCTTCACCATTCCTCCTCTCATTTTCAAACCCCAGGCTCTGCAGAGGTTCTGGGGGTAAGACCAGCTGAAGAGGCCGGGGCCCCCACCCCCAACCCAGGCAGTCTTTCCGTCCCAGGCCCATTTTCTTTCTGGGTCACACACACACACCCCTGCTCCACTGAACTGTTGGGGACTCCCCGTCACCCACAGTGCCAGTTGGAGCCATTCCCGAGTTACCCAGCCGCCCCTTCACCTCACTGCTCCCCCCCAGCTCACCCCGCCCCGCCTGCCTCAGCCAGGATGGCGACGAAACAATCTACACATGCAGACACACACACACACACACACACACACACACACACACAGGTCACAGACGTTTTTAATCAGATTTCTGGCCTATTTCTCCCAAAGATTCCAGCAGGCCGGCCCCTTTTTTGTGTCTCTGTGTCTCACGTCTCTGTCTCTGGGGGGGGCTGGCTGCTTTTCCCTTTTGGGCTGGTGTTCAGTCAGTGAACCTCTCTCCCCACACCCACATGCTGGAGCAGGCGAGGCAGGCCACTGGGAAATAGGTTTTGGGGAGTCAGGGGTCACTGGGGAATCCTTCAGCCTCCTTAGCAGGAGCCCTGCTCGAGGGCCCCAGAGCTCCCGCCCCTCCCGCCCAGGGATGCTGGGTCCCAGAGACACCCATCTCATCCTCCGAGGTTGGGTGAATGAGACACCCACCTTCCCAAAGAAGACTAGGAGCCCAGGGTTCCTGGGTCCAGGCCCTGTCCTCTCCAGCCTTTTTGGCCCCCAGATTTGTAGGCTCCTAGTGGGGAAGGGGCAGCTGCCTGCTTTTTTGCAGTCATGCCCCTGGCCCTAAAGGGTGGTACACCCTCCTCCCTCCTCTTCCACCTTCCTCTCCCTTGACCCGCTCGACAAACAAGGGCTCTAGATAAGCCCCACGGAAGGATTCAGTTGGGAGATAACATGCTCTAGTTCTCTCTCCTGGAGGGGGGGAGGAGGAGGAATGAAGTGGGCTCCACCCTGCGTTTTTTTCTCTGCTTTTGAGGTGGGAGGGGGAAAGATCCTCTCCTCTCCTACCCACCTCCGCTTTTGGATCCACTCCAGCCGGACAGTCACCATAGCAATAGTAGACATGTGACCCCCACAGGTCTCTCATAGTCACTATGGCAACCAGTGTCCCCATTCCTGTGCCAGGGGGATTTGTCATGGTCCCCCCAACCTGATAACCTGGGTCCCCCCAGCTTCCCTTCCTGCAGGACGAGAAAGACAGCAGCCTGGATAAGGGAAGTTCATGTGTGTGTGTGTGTGTTGGGGGCCTTTTCCATGGCAACAATCCACCACCCGGGGAACATCCTCTGTTGTTATGGCAACAGAAGAACATCACACGGGACATGCCATATTCCCAAGGAAGTGGCCCACCCTGAAAAGGTAAAAGACCTCCTGCATTTTATTCCTCATTCAGATTGTCTCACATTTTCCTGTGCCTTGATGTTTTCCCCTGTCCACTCTGTTTACCTGTAGGAAAGGAGAAGTGAAACAGGCAGGATGTACCTGGAAGTAAGGTGAATTAAGGGGCTCTTGAGAAGGGGTTTTGTGGTTAAGAACTGGGGGGAGGGTTTTTTGGGAGGCACTTCTGACTGAAGGGGCCCAGTGTGAGCATGTATAAGGTGGGGACAGAAGGAGGGCGCTTCTTTACAGTGTCACTTCTCCCTCCCCCCCCCCCTTATCATCAATTCATTACTATTGAAGCAAAAAAGTAGAAACCAATGGGGAGATTGTTTGGGTTCTAGGGAAAATCAATGGATGGATTGATTAAGTCATTCATTCATTCATTTTTCCCCATATACTGATCATCGGCTCCTGTGGCAACCTAAGCTCTGTAGGGTTTCCATGTATAATTCCGCCTCAGGGAGGGGATGAGACGAGGGACAAGACATGGTGGAATCACTGCCATTAGAGTGTCCCCAGACAGGGGTCCTGGGGCCCCCCGTCCCAGGAGAACCCACCCCCCCTCATGTAGAGACATCTGTTCACATGGGCCCTTCCCGAACCCCTTCCCAGTAGGAGGGGAGGTGGGGAGTAGCTGGGGAAAGCAGTTCCCGAGGGGGATTTGTGTCCTTCCTTTCCCGGGAAAAGGTCCCAAGGAGCTCTTCCCTGCCCCTTTCCCAGGGTGACCCTGCCTGACCCCATTCAGAGGGGGTTCCCCTGGGCTCCAGCTCCACTCAGGAAAACAGCCCATGAAACAGGGCACTCTTCTTTTTTTCCCCTCTCTTTTAGGGGCCCCACCCAGCATATGGAGGTTCCCAGGCTAGTTGAATGAGAGCTGCAGCTGCCGGCCACACCACAGCCACAGCAACACCCGGTCCCACATATCTGACCTACACTGCAGCTTTCAGCAACCCGGGTCCTTAACCCGCGAGGCCAGGATCGAACCTGCATCCTCATGGATACCAGTCTGATGCGACCGGCCATGACGAACTCAGGCACTCTTTATTTCCCCCTTCCACCTACCTACCCCAAAGCTAGAATCTTATTCCTGTGAAGATGTGGGTTAGGGACATTGCAGTGTCTTGGGGAAATTTGGGACCTGTCCGTGGCAGGGGGGTGAGTCTGAGGGGCCTGGGTGGCCGGGTGGGGTGGAGGGAGAGAGTGTGGGCTCCCCGGAGGATGTTTCTGAGGTTCAGGACAGAGATGGGGTGGCTGAGACCAGCCTCCAAGAAAGTCCTTTGGGGCCCCGGCCAAAGCCTTCTCCAGAAGTGAAGTTGGGACAGAACCCCCATCTCCGGCCTTGCACTGAGTCTGGCTCATGCTGGCATGACATCCTCCCTATTTCTGTCTCCAAGGCCCTGCTTCTAGCCCTCTTTCCCATTTTCTTCATGTTCTCCTTTAGAAAATAGGATGTTTGGGGACTTATCTGTGAGTCTGTGCCCAGAACCTTCTATGTCCCAGGCCATTGACGTTCTCCCCGGGGGGGAAGTGAACCCCCTTTAAAATGAAATCCCCTAAGTAGAGAAAGACTCAGGTTTCAAAAACCCTCTCTCCTTTGCTGCAAAACAAGAGTCTGTTTGAGTGGTCTGGGGCTGGGAAGCCGGAAGGTGTGATGGTGACACGCCCTGCCAGCTCTGCACAGGCTGGGGGTTTCATCCAGAACCGGGCCTGGTGTGTCCTCAATTGAAATGTGTGCATGTGGAGGCCGCCTGAGGGCTTCGGAGGCCGGGGCTGGTGGTGAAGAAGCAGCCTGAGGCTCCGGGATCTGTGGTGCTCATCTGCCTCGGCCTGTCTGTCTGGTGCCAGTGTGGTCGTGACAGTCCTTCCCCTGCAGCCGGGAGCAGCGATGGAGCTGCTCTAGCTCAGAAACCTCAGTCTTATCTGGGCCTCTGCGTGACCTTCAGCATGATGTTGGCTGTCTCACTCAGTTTCCTTGGGGCTTCAGGGAAGATCCAGCCCATGATTTTTCACAGGCTGTTGTGCGCATCAAGTTGGCGTCCAGGCAAGTGTTGGTAACTTAAGGCAGGCGGAATCTTTAGGTTTGTGTCACACATTCACATACTTTTTTCTCATTTGCTTCTCACATCTTCCCTGTAGGTAGGAGACGGGGATTCAGAGGCAGCAAACTTTGGTGCCTGGCATTTCCACAGGCACGATCGATTTTCCCCAAATGGTTTGTGCAAACAGTCAGGTTTTTGGGCTTTTCCTCGTTTACAGGAGGAAGTGGGCCCAGGGAGGTGAGATGATGGGTGGGGCTGAGCCTGCGGGCCAGTGATATGCATGCGGGCCAGGGCCTCCCAGCGCCCTGGCTGCCCTCAGATGGAGTGGAGGTCAGCGGTGGGGCGCGGCGCAGGGCGGGGCCCAGCGCAGGCCCAGCCTGGCCCAGCTGTGTCCTTGACCGCCTGGTACCTGGTTTGACGATAGCATGTTGGTCATCCTTTCAACTGGTGACCCTGGGCATTTCCGCCGGGGAAGACATTGCCCCGGGCTCCCGGGGCTGCGGATCCCGCAGGTGAGCCGTCACGGCGCGGCGCAGGCGTGTGTGTGTGTGTGTGTGTGTGTTGGAGGAAGGGAGCTCGGGTCTTTATAGCCAGCCTCCTCCACAAGACGCCTAGCCATGGTGGCGGTGTGGGGAGGGTTTCCCCAGCCCACCATTTCTCAGTTTCAGCATCCTCCCTTCCTTCCGCAGGCCTTGATGACTTCATCTTTGCCTTCTTAGCCGTGGAGATGGTGGTGAAGATGGTGGCCCCTTAGGCATTTTGGGGAAGAAGTTTACGGGGAGACATTTGGGAATCGGCTGGATTTTTTCATCGTTATTGCGGGGTGAGGGCCTGGGCTTGAGAGGGAGGATGGGGAGATCGCCCTTCCCGGGGCCCGGAGTCCGTGGCCAGCCCCAGCCCAGCCCACTTAGAAGCTGCTTTCTCCCGCCTGTCCACAAAGGGGTCGGGGGCTGTCCATCATTAGTGCTCCAGCCTGTACTTCTCTGAATTCACGGCCCCCCCAGCCACCCCCCGCTTTTTTGTTCTCCAATAGGCGGCTGTCCTTGATTTGGGGTGGCCTTGAGATGAGAGCTGGCTTTTCAGGGCCCCTTGGTAGAGGGGGAGTGGGCCTTGTGCTCCCCACTGCAGCAGGATTCTTATGGACTTGACCCCCACGGCGCCTCAGACTAAAAGGGGCCCTCCTTGGGCCCTCCTGCAGGATGCTGGGGTATTCCTGGACCTGCAGAACTAGCTTCTCAGCTGTCAGGACAGTCCGTGTGCTGCACGCTCAGGGCCATTAACGGGTGCCCAGTGAGTGACCCTCGGCCCTTGGCCCCTGGACGGAGAGCCCCAAGAGGACATATAAATCTCAGACCCCCCCCCTACCTCTGGCCACTCCCAGGCCTCATCAAGGCCTGGCATCAGAGCAGACCCCATCAGAGGAAGACTCTGTGGGAGCTGGGTCCCTGGGGCCAATGGACCCACCCCCTCGCCACCCTTTTAGCCTGATTTTCGGTCAGAGTCTCAGACGGCCCCTTCCCCTGAGCTAGACACTGCCCTCCAGTGAGGTGGGAGGGAGCAGGGTGGAGAGGTTGGCAGGCCGGGAAAGAGAGGGTGCGCGGATGGCCTTTTCTAGCCAGAACCGCCTCTCACGCAGTCTGTTCTCCTCGGTAGCCACACTGGCCACCCCGAGCATGATTTCTCTCAAGACAAAGAACACGCCATGCCTCATCCTCCCGCCTGTGCCTCCTTCCTCTTCCCACTGCCTTCGCCGCTGCAGCAACCGAACCCCGGACCATTATCTAAATTAACCCGCTTGGTTCCAAGCCAGCCAGGCTTTGGCGCTCCAGCTCCCCTGCACCCTTTCTCCCCGCCCCGCCACCTTGCCCCAGGACCCTTGAAACTCCCCAACCTCACAAAGCTGCTGATGGTCTCTGCTGAGGTCCCAGGGAGTTGGGGGCTTTGGGATTTGAGGCTCTGTGTCTGAGGGTGAGTGCCCTTGGCTGTATATGCTGTGTGTGGTGTGTGTGTGTGTGTGTGTGGGGGGGGGCAGAGCTGCTCAGTGTCGTTGGGTATTTTGGGTTTACACGGAGCTCCAGATGGGGGGCGTGCCTCCCTCCCGCCCAGGTGATGGCTGGCAGATTTATGGCCTCCAACTACGCTGAAATTCCCCTTTTAATGCAAACCTGAACGTCTCAGTTGGAGCAGGAGGAGCTGGGGGCTGGGGCTGGGGAGGGAAAGTGAGGAAGACGGGCTGGCGGGGCGCTGCAGCCCCAAGGAGGTTTAAATTTAGCAGCTGCTTAGGCCTTTTCCCTGGAGAAGGGCAGAGGGCCATGAGTGGCACTGGGTGGAAACTAGTCACCGGGGGTCTTGACAGGGGCTTGGTGCCTGGGGCTGTTTTAGATGTCCTAGATCTGGAGGGGGCAGGAGGGCAGCATCTTTTTTTTTTGTCTTTTTGCTATTTCTTGGCCTCGCTGTATATGGAGGTTTCCCAGCTAGGCCCAATCGAGCGAGCTGCCAGCCTACTCAGAGCCACAGCAATTTCGGGTCCAGCCGTCCGCAACCTACTCCACAGCTCAAGCAATGCCCGGGTCGTCAACCCACTGGGCAGGGCAGGGACCGAACCCGCAACCTCATGGTTCCTAGTCGGGTTCGTTAACCACTGCGCCACGAGGAACTCCCAGCATCTCTAGTGTATCTTAGGGGCAGGGTTGTGGTGGTTTCCCCGTGGAAGGGGTTTTTTACGAAAGCCACCTGAAGAAAACAGCCTGTATCCCCAGGTCCTGATGGGAGGATCTGGACAACAGAGACTAAACTCAGGAGGGCTCAAACCCCCAGTGAACACAGGGCAGGGGGTTTTGGGCCTCAAGGGTTCCTGCCCGCTAATGGCTCTGCGGGAGTTCTCTGCCTCCGTTCCCAATGACTTCGGCGCTCTAACTTAGAAAGGTCAGATGACCACGTCCTGGGGGGAGAAGGGAGAGGAGGGGGTGTGTGGTGGTGTGGTGCCCCATGGAATGGATTCAGCAGCAGAGACCCCGGTTTGTCCTGGCACCCACGCAGCAGCTCCGCGATGCTGGACCAGTCGGGCAGTTCTCTGAGCCCCATCCTCATCTGTACCTGGGGTGATGTCCACGCCAGGATGATGAGGGGAAGTGCGGTGGGATGGGTCCCGAAGGGTGTTTTGGACCGTGGCGTGTCTACCCATCCTTGGGTGTGGGCAGGCCAAGGGGATAGCGGCAGGGTTAGGGACTGTGAGGGCTGCCTGCGGGAGTTCAGGGTGTCTGTTGGTTTCCTCCGCTTGAGTCGGGCTGTCTCAGCCTCAGAGGCCCCAGGGGCCCTCTGGAGTGCTGCCAGGCCTGTGGCAGCCAGCCGGCCACCTGGCGGCCCCAGCGGGCTTCTACCCCACAGGCATCGCATCCCCGTCCGCCTGCTGCTGGACACGCCCCCATGCTGGGCAACGTCTGCTGTGCTTCTTCGCCTTCTTCATCTTCGGCATCGTTGGGGTCCCGCTGTGGGCAGGGCTGCTTCGTAACCGTGCTTCCTGCCCGGAATTTCAGCCTGTGAGTGGTGCATGGGCCCAGAGATGACCTGGGAAATGGTCGGGGGGTGGGACCCGTCTCATCCCTGTTGCTAGTGACATTATCTGTCCTCAGATTGGTGACAGGGCTGGTACTACTGGCGACACACTGGGGTCACCTGGGGCGTTTAAAGAATTCCTGGAACCTGGGTCCCCACCCCTACAGATTCTGATTTCATTGGTGTGGGCTTAGGCTGGGTGGGGACTTTGCAAGCTCCTCAGGGAGCCTCAAGTGAACCATGGGAACCACTGCTCTAGGACATAGCCCCCCCACATCCCGACTCGGGTCTCCTCTCAGTCCAATCTCCGCACCCATCTGCACCCCAAATCCCTGTCCCTGCCTAGCATCATCCTGCCCTCATGCATTCACACGGCTCTCCCTTCCTGGGGCCCAATCAAGAACTCTCTCCCAGCCTCATCCTGTCTGTCCCCTGCCACAGCCCTAGGTGGACCTGGAGCGCTACTACCAGACAGAGACGAGGAAACCCTCATCTGCTCCCAGCCCCGAACGGCATGCGCTCCTGCAGGAGGTGCCCCCGCTGCGGGACGGGTGGGCCGCCCTGCGGGCCCGGACTACGGCCTACAAGCTCCAGCAACACCACCCGCGTCAACTGGAACCAGTACTCACCAACTGCTCTGCGGGGCACAACCCTTTCAAGGGCCATCAACCGACAACATCGGGTATGCCTGGGTCGCCATCTTCCAGGTGGGTGGCTGGCACCGGAGAGTCCCAGAATGCAGGCAGGACCGGGCCAGGTTGACCTTTTTTCAGGGG
>JADZMA010000491.1:0-34028 GCA_020796225.1 Arion vulgaris
AACCACTTCTGAATAGGTCAACGTGAGACACCTCATTACAAAACTGGATACGGTGCAAACCAGATGCTTACTGCCATTGCTAGTGCAATGAAGTCAACAAGAATTTAGTATAGTAGAGATGGAGAGAATGATGGGTTTACTAGCATGGAGAGGACAGAGAGACACAAACAAAGATACTAACACAGGAACAGGAAGAAAATTTCTACATGTTGAGTTATCGTTGGACATATTCCAGAATATAGCAATGAGGTAGCTGAAAAGAAGGAGCTTTATCCACCAGTCCAAATGACTTATACACAACCCCTAACCTACCTGAGTTGACACCTCTTAAAGTCGGTGCCAGTACAAACTTTAGAGAGAAACCTGGCCACAAGTAGATATCAAAGCACGGACAAATGGATATTCTAACAAGGATGAACAGAACAGCGTGCAACAAAAACAAGCAAGCAGTCCCAGTGTTTTGTTCATAGGGTAAGATCAGATCTTTGGGAATTGGTCTTCTTCTTTTCTTTGCTTGTTCTTTGCACCAATTTTAATTAGTCTTTGTGATATGTTTGATCTTTGCCAAGAACATGTATACTTTGCACATTGGTTTGGTAGGCCCCTAAACGCATAGACTTTCACACATTTAGGGCATGTGCATCCAATTTCAGACAAACCTCCTTAGTCGCTCTACGACATGCGTGGCAGGTAACAGTGATTCTATTCTTTACACCCAAATTTGGGTCCCGGCAACCACTCAGGCATTGGCAATTGGTAACATTTATGGAAAAAGAGACAAGAGAAAAACAAAGAAAATAATAAATAGCATAACATTTTGGCATTGGAAGCAAATCAAGAACAGTGGAACTAAAAACAGCCCTAATTATAGCTCGAGAATTATCGATGCCAACCAGCATAACTCAAGAAGAAGAATATTTGGAAGCCAGCAGTTGAAGTTAACAATCGATTGTTATCATACTTGTATATATAAAACTTGTCAACTGATTTTGTTTATTATTCATAGTTAATAAAGTGTTTTAGATGTAAAAATTGTCAGCTGATTATTGCTTATTTATCATAGTTAATAATCAAGGTTTTTAATTTTCTATGAGCAAATCAGTATGGTATTCTATTTTCTATAAAGGGATGCCCTTGAAAAAGAGACGATAGAACTGCAAGAAAATCTGGTGAGAGCTACGTGCTAGTAAAAGATCTGTACACCAGTGAAGAAATAGTCTTTTCTCAAGATCAGGGAGTCAGACTGAAGTTCCTTGTAGATAAGTGTTGTAAAATTATAATTTAGTTTGTGAACGATTTAGATCTTTACTGCCAGTGTGTTGCCGGGCCTCATGGGGAGCAAGGAATAGTAACACTTAACCACAAGGCATGCTGTAAGTGGCACTGAGGTAGGGCCTAGGAAGCTACCCTTTGTAAATAAAGATCAGTGTAGAAATTGGATGTGCTGGCTACTTGTAGATGCATAATTGGCACAATGTACAATTGCTTTTAGACTTGGATCGCATACAAATCACAAAGAGTGGTTTACAAGTGGTTGATATGGGCGCTTCAAGATCTTGACTATTTCATGAATATATTATTTAAGGATACATATATATTGTCAGTATATTTATATGATGGCTTATATTTGCATTTGTGGGCACATATGTGGGCATTAGTGACATATTGGGGTTTCTAGGACCACCTTTCATGATGATGAACTCAAATGCAATCTTTAGGCTGAAGTGTTAACATCAATGTGGTTTGAGTCATCAAGAACCCTTCCGTGTGAGTGGTTACCGGGCCCAACTTTGGGTGTAAAGAATAGAACCACTGTTACCTGCCACGATGTCGTAAGAGGCGACTATGACGCTGGCCGTGGGGCTAGCTATCCCACACTGTGAAAAACACTAGATGGCTACAGAACAGAGAGCTAACCAGTAAATGCTGGCTGAAACCGGACACATTGCTGAAGGATAAGCACCAGAGCTCCAAATGGTGCTGAAAATGTGACGAAAACACACCAATGCTTGCATGAATCAGATTTCCACATGGATAGAATTTATGGGAGATCGGACACCGTCTGGGCGGTGATCGTGAGAGAACCTCTTCAGGGATGGATAAGATGTGTGTATAACCAGTGTAGTACTGGAACTATAAGCATGCATACCGCTACTAATTAATGTAAAGTCTGCCCAGAGTGTATGCACAATGGCTCAGCCTTCAAGTGGACTATCAATTTTGGATATGGAGCATGAATGAAATATTAAGACAAAACGTGCAATGAACTGCAAAATGCATTTGGCAAGTACTTGTTTAACTTGAGACAGAGACCATTGAAGCATCAGTTCACCATCTTACAAATATATTTCATCTCCATCCTGAGAAAATGTATACCCTGAAGCAGCACTGGATTAAGGGATTCGGTATTGAAAATCAAAATTCTAAATTTTCAATTATTTTCATATTAATATAAAATTGATGGATTTGACAAGTAGTATGACTTAGACTTGTAGAAAAATAGTAAAAAAAATATTAAAGTTTGACATGGAAATAATAGTAAATGTCTCCGCTAAACTTTTAGCCTTTCATATTCATAAAGGCTCTGAATCAATCATGTTAATGATTTGTATCACTAAGTTGTAGAATTGTGATATCTAAATAAAACACTGATTTTTAGGATTATAAATTAAATATTTGATTTTTTTATAATTTTTGCCCAAAAATTCCTCAATCTTGGAATTTAGCTATGTTTTGGAGGGGTTTTTCGGCAATTTCAGAATAAAATGTTAATATTTAATATTTTCTGTACAATAAGATTCAATAATTTTGTAGAATAAAATTAAACTTATACTGGAAAACAAGTTTCTTTTATATTCATTAACTTCAGAGACTTAGAATGTTGTTTTTGATAACTTTTCATTTTGTATTGTTTCCATGCAATCAATGTTGTATTTTTTTTATAGAAATTTTATCCTAAACTATTCAAGTATTTTGTCTCAAAAAATTGTTATACAAATTCTACATTAATACACTAGACAAAGAAAATAGTTTATATCCAGAGATATGTTTTTATTGAAAACCTCATCTAGTGTAAAATTATAAGAAAGTTAGACTGTGAATGCTGCATGCATCTTAAACAATTACAAATATACTTCCACAATTTCCTCTCATCCACAAAATTTTACAGTTGGGGACCCTTGTTGTTGTCTACAGAGTTAGTTCTGTCACTAGATCTTCTGTGTTTAAAAATAGTAGTATGTCATCCATACATGTATACTATCTATTAGTTTCTTTTGTGCAAGAAATTAGAAAAAATATTGCTTCAGATGTTCTTAGCAGCTTTAATAATTTTCTGTTTTGTGCTTTCTTTTATTATTCATTTAAATGTAGTTTGTAGGTGAATCCAAAGTTTTTCATAAGACTTAATCACAAGTTGAGAAATCTAGATAAAACAAAAAAAAAGCTGATAGGTCAAGTTGAAAGACAATGATTACAATACCCTCCTGACACTAGATACTCGTGATTATAACCAGCTATCTTTTCCAACATTATGCTATTTACCCAAAAAGCTCACCTCACTTGCTCAGTATCTTGGAGGAAAATTGGTGAGACCACTGCACCCGCCATTCACTGGGTTTCTTGGAGGTTTTTCTTTCTTTGGTTTTTTTCAAGATAAGCCCTTGGCAAAGTCAAACATTCAAAGAGATTAAATGGTAGTGAACTTCAGAAAGAATTAATAAGTTTTGAAAAATAAATTATACTGAACATATCTATCATCTGTTGTTTTTCTTCATTCACTTGAAATATATTGCAGTATGTATCTACAATGTTGTTTCTTGTAACTTTTTACAGTTTGTATAGTTTACAAAATCTTTGGGAATCAAAGTTTGGGTGTGATGCATTTGATTGAATAGAAAGTTGCATTGAAACCAGAAAGTAATTGTCAGTTATTTTATTGTACCCAAAGAAGTTTTTATATCAACCATTTCTCATTAACACACTAGACCAGAGTAAAAAATTGTCATTTATATATTAATGGATATATTTTCTATTGACAAAACATATCAGTTTTGTTAGTCAAATTATTTTTATTTATGAAATTCCTTGGGGGGAATGTTATCATGATGTTAAACATATGATATTCTACTGGATCTTGTTATTCTCCCCTTTTTCGTAGCAAAAGGATTTGATTAGTGTATGTGTGGCTACTTACTTTTGTTTGTCTTGCTCCTATTGGAAAATGAGTTAATTTTTACTTCCAACATTTTTTGGTTTAGAGAATAGGATAGGTTTTTTCATCCTTTACATGGGGGTTTTTGGCACGGGATATCATTAGTTTCTTCAAGGGCTGCCTGTTAAAAAGTTCTTTGAATGATATCTGCATTGATGGGTCATCCATTATATTAGCAGTTCTTTAATAATTTTCTGTCTGTTTTTTTTTTTTTTTCTTTTAAACCCCCTTTAAGAATAGTTTTTGCCGTTTTTAACCTCGTTTTCCCCATAAACCCTCACACAAACAAGTGAAGAAAATTTTTGAGCCCAAATTTTACTATAGATGGAAAAATTGATAGGTAACTCAAATATTGTTTAAAGAAAACCAATAATTACAACAACACCCCCCCCTGCCATACAAAGATACTTTGAATACTAAAAAGACTAAAGAACTATTTTGGAACATTTTGATTAGTATCAAAAGGTCACTAACAGCCACTAATGAATAAAAATGCCCAGTGGTTCCGGGCCCAAATTTTAAAAAAATAGAACCACTGTTACCTGTGCATGCTAAAGGGCCCTAAGGAGGTTTTGAAATTGGGGGTGTCCAAGCGGTAGAAGTTTGCTTAGGGGCCCACCAAAAAATGAACGTATAAGTCTTGGCAAAAATCAAACATATCCAAAAAGGATTAAATTGGTTTAAAAAAACGAACGAAAGAAGAAGAAGATCAAAAAAAGAATAAAAATGGGTGTCTTAAAAGGCTGCAGGGGTAAAAATAAAAGTAAAAAAAATAGAAATTATGAATACAACATTTAGACTGAAAATGAAACCAGTCATTCAGTTCATAAAAGAACAACCCAGTTAAATGGTTTGGTAATTGAACCAAAAAAATGCACTGGTAGCGTCTACCACCAAGCCAAAAGCATAACAAAAATATAAATACAGAGCAAAAGGAAGATCTCAGAAGATAGAGTGACGACTTCGAAACAACTTTAGAAATAGATACCAACTTACACAAAGTTCATTGTAATGTGCACAATTGCAGTCATTACATCTCTCTCTATTTTATCACTGATGTACAATGAAGGAAGAAGATGATGATATATATTGAATTACTTAATCAGAGTTGACATAGCTGTGGTGTTGTATACAGGTGTTTGAATGTTTGAGTGAACACTTGCGACGTTTTTAAGTGACATGGGAGCTGTTAAACAAAGCTTTATTTCATACAGTACCCACAGTGATCCTACTCTTGTGATGAATTCCAACCATGTAGAACTAACTCAGGTAAATTGTATAATTGTTTATCATAAGTTAGTTTAATTGTCGGATCATCATCATACACATTTTATTCATGGTTTGGATTGTAAAGAATCTGTTTTCATGCCGTAGAACTGGAAATACAATGGTAGGCCTTATTTATCTTGCACCAATTGCATGAAGGGTGTGATGTGGTCAACTTATCCACTGACCACTTTACTTCCCAGTGATCTTGGATATCAGTCGCCCATAAAAGAGAATATCTGACTGAAATAAGATTTACTTTTTTATGCAGATTAACTGGAGAAATTTTGTGTATGGATAAATGCCTAATTTGTCCAATTTTGTATAGTTGTGTTTAAAAATCATGCTCACAGTTAAAGAAAGATGTACAAATATTTTGTAGTTAGTATTCTGCTGGCTCCCTCCCTTTGTTGTCAGAAAAGCAGCGCAGGAGTGGGTCTTACAGTGGATACCCTCTCACTGTAAGAAATACCAGGAAATGAAACAGCAGACGATTAGCCAGGAAGGTGCTGCGGGAAACAACCGGATGTGCCTGTTACCTACCACCAAAAAAAAGGATGATTAAATCATAAGAAAGCCACAAATACCAACACAAAGACGGTGCACTATGTGAGCAGATTGGAACAAGTTGTCATTCTGCATGTAGAACAGGACACCCTCATATTAGCCTACCTTATAGGCGGTTGGAGGTTTGTGTGCCAACTTAGGATCCCTTCCAGGCTATGTCGGCGAGTCTAACTCCTGGCAGGTCACAACCAAGCCGAACAGACTGAAGGTGAAAGGCCAGACCAAAAGAGGCGAGGGAGCAGGATGGGGCCTCATAAGGTGACAGTGCAGAACCACACGTGAGTGAGTAAATGCTCTGGCTGCAACCAACCCATCCCCAGCTATGGGACAAATAATGCTGTCCTCTCTCTCTTGAGGAGGACATCAGCACCTCTTGTCTTGTCTTCTACTTCTATGACACTCCTTAAGCACCAAAGGGATTAAACTGCCACAGTGTCCAGAGGCACACCACTACGCAAAGCCTGGGTTGAGTCCCAGGCCGGCAGCAGAGAGGCTGAAGTGTCTAGGTAGAACGTCGAACCAAACCGGAAGACAGATCTGCGTCAGCAGGGGACTGCAACTGTCTAGAGAACAACCTCAAAAAAAGATGTCTCAGAAGCGAGGTGTGTCAGCCATTATTGGCGGGGAGGGACCGACACATACGAACAACTCAGGTGGTTAATGTGATATTTATGTAACACGTGGTGCCACCACCATGGGAAGCTCAACCAGGTGGTGGTGGGACCCAGAACCCTGCCTGAGAAGAGGTCTCCCACCCTTAACTTCTGGCGACCTGTTGATTCTTGCAAAGCCAGGGAGGATGATATTACTACTGGCAACAAGGATAACTTTCACCCTCACAATTATGCAATGGAATACCCAGAAGGGGGTAACCAACAAAAGCGAGAGCTAGAGAAGGAACGTCTACTGGTAGAAAATTGACATCTGCTGGCAATAAGGCCTTTTAACAATCGAAATAGATTCAGCATTAGAGAGGATTTTGGCTTGCGTCAGGATGAGAAAATAGACATACGGGTGGAGTAGTAACTACCTAGTTCGTAATTCCCTTACACGGCAGTTGAACCTAAGGTCCAATCAGATGAAAGCACAGAATTCATAGCTTCATTCCAACTCCTTATCAACAACACTAAGATGACACTATACAATATATACTCACCACCTCTCCATTCCAAGCTGAGCTGGGGAAATATCAAAGTTCAAGATGACCAACTTACTTATAGTAGGAGACTTCAGCAACCCTCACCAAGCTGGGGATGTGTGCGCTGATCCTCACGAGGTGAAAGCCTTGAAGAATGGCTGATCACCAACAGTCTCGCCATTCTCAACCACCCAGATGATCCTCACACACACATGTTACTCACGAGCGGTGAAACACATGCGGCACCCCCAGATCTGGCTTTTTGCTACAGAAACTGACATTCACAGAATAACCGAAGGAAACAGAGTCTGCGACCAGATTGGAGGTAGTGATATAGATAAGTGAGACTCCTCTAAATAACATTAACAAGGAGGAACTTACAAACTCTGCCCCTAGTTGGAATTACAAAAGGCAGACTGGAAGCTATTGGGAACGAACCAAGTACTGTAAAGAAATTAATCAATCAGGAAAGAGTGGACAGAGATGCACGTTCATTCAATAAAGCCATTTTAGATGCTGCAAAAAAACTATGCAGAGGGAGGAGAAAAACTACAAGCCATGTTGGACACCAGAAGTTCTCCATAGCTCGCTTTGCAGTGCCAGAAATACGATGGAACTCGCACCAACTGACCAAAATGTAATGCAACACAATAGAGCAAGGGCCCAACATGTTAGAAGAAAAGAAACCAGCAGTGAAAATCCTGGAAAGAAAAGACAGCCTCTTGAACATGGAAAAAGAATGCTCAAAGTTGTGGGAACTTACAAAAACCTGAATGATGACAACCCATCTAGAGGGAAAACAGTTCTCCAGCAAGAACAACTTCTCACAGGAAAGCGGTAGCCACCTGATGGCCCAGTGTTACAAACAGAAGCTCATGCTCAATGGGGTCAGGAGCAAGGGAAAGGGAGTCAGTGAGATAAATGCCACATTCAAAAAGCAACAAGTGAAGACCTGTGAGGTAGACATCACACTGACTGAGCTGCAGGGAGGCACTGAAAAGAAGCTCAATCGTAAAAAGGCCGGGACCAGATGGGTATCAAGCGACATGCTCAACAAATAGGCCCAATAGCACAGAGTCTTCTACTCCAGATTTTTTACAATAGTTGGAGACAGGGGAGAGTCCCAGACATCTGGAAAAATGCACAATCACCCAATTTCAAGAAGTGGAAAGAATAAAAGGATCCGCAGAGCTACAGACCTATAAGTTTGCTAAGTTGCACTGCAAACTGCTGGAGGGTGATAACACTAGACTCCAGTGGTTTAGAACTCCAACCACCAAACTGGATCCAGCCCAGACAGGCTACAGGCAGCATAGAAGCACTGATGACCAAGTGGCATACCTCGCACAGGACATAGAAAATGGCTTCCAAGAAAAGAGAAAACCCTCACAGTGTTCTTCGACATGTCTAAGGCCGACAAAGTCTGGAAAGATGGTTTGCCTACTCAGCTCCCTCTGCCCGGTGGGTCTGAGGTAGAATGTGCTATTGGATAAGACTTCTGCCTGGGCCAGCATCTGTAAAATTGGATGGGAGTGCACAGTCCAGATTCAAATTAAGAGCAGAGTCCCACAGGGTGTAGCGTGTGTCCCCAGTATTGCTTTTCTGGTATATGTGTGATCTGCCACAAACTCTGCCCAGATGTATCCCACCTCTCTCCATGCTGATGATCTAGCTGTGTGGTACACCTCCAGGTTTCTGGAGTCTGCCATCCTTAAACTCAGGCAAGCTGAACAGCGTCATAATGTGGGCAAGTAAATGGGGTCACAAAGAAATAAGCAGGGCAAAACTGTAGCCGCTTTCTCGTGTCAACAAGGAAGAACACTTCAGACTGAAGTGCGATGATATAGTTCCCGTTCCCCCATACTCCAACCTTTTTTTGCAGGAGTTAAACTTGACAGTCGTCTCTGACATGAAACATCACATAATGAAACAAGCAGAAAGGCTATGAGGAAACAAAGTGTGATGCGGAAGCTGGCACAGAACTACCTGGGAGCTGATATTCAGATCTGGAGTCAGGTGTACACTGGTGCAGTTAGACCGACCTGGAATATGCATCATACGACATGGATATCAGCAGCCCCATTCAAACAAATCGATACTGGAAAAAACACAAAACAGGTGTCTGCAGTACTATTTTTGGGAGCCATGAAATCTCACCAATTGTAGAAATGGAAAAGGCAACCAACATCCAGCCCTTGGAAGACAGAAGAAGGAGAAAAGTGATTCTACAGACTGAAAGGATCAAAGAATGCCTCACCATCCTGCATGAGAAAAAATGGCGGCTAGAACAAGAACAGACTAGCGCACAAGTCCCCTAACCACAAAAGCAAAAGAAATAGAAAGTCATACTTGGAACTACTAAATCACTTAATTCCCATACCTGAAGAATTGCTTTTTGAGGAGTCACTGGGAACCAGACTCAGTGACACTAAACTTCTCAACCTCCATCCCTAAATTGTTAAGCAAAGATACCGAGCTAATCTGGTAAGAAAAGCAATTACAATGGAACATCTCATTATGTTTCAGAAGACAGCTGGATAAGGGAATTTACAGATAGATGAAACATTAGAATGACATGAATAGTAGATAGGAGTGTGTCGAAACTTCCCAGATACTACCTGTGTCTCTGGCGGCTCTACTGGAAGAATATGTTCCAACTACAAAAGCAGAACTCTTAGCCCTTCTGATGGCAGCACAGCACCATGGATGGCTGCAAGCACTACTGAACAAGATGGTATTTCTTACAGACTCACTGTCAGCTATACAAGCCTGGAGCCAGTACACTGACAGCACAGTACAAAAACTACAAAGGGAACTGCTCAGCTTTCAGAAAAGGCAGAGGAATTCGCAGTGGATTCCATCTCACTGTGGCATTGCAGGCAATGAGAGTGCTGATGTCTTAGCTAAGGGGGGCAGTGCCAAAGAACAGATTACCAATATGTGTCTTTTTCAGGGTCAAAACCCTCATGCAAGAGAAAATCTTACGGAGAGTAGACTGAAGCAAACACTGGATATGATTATGGAAAAGACTCCCTCAAAGACCCTAAGCAGAACAGACAGGTCGTATATTTGGAGCTTCTGCTTTCCGGACACTGCAGACTCAGCAAACATACAGACTAGGAATAAGTCAAACAGCTCTCTGCCAGTGTCAGCAGGCAGAACCGACACCAGAGCATATCATACAGGCTGTCCTCTTCTGTGTGAGCTGAGAAGCAACATGTGGCCACACACCCAGTCGACCTGAAAACTAAGCTTTGGGAAAACCTGACAGACCTGAAGCTGTCTTGCCCAGTTTGTATGGTCACAGTAGAATTAGCGCATGACAGAGATGGCTGAGAGAAAGAAAGAAAGAACAGGACACAATCGGCTCTGCAACCACATGTATACAAAATTCAAGATTAGCAATTCAGCCATGTGTACATGTGGACAGGCACACACCAGACTGCAAAGCACACTTCAAAGACTGCCCGAATATGATACTGAGGGCAAACTCACACAGCCCCACAGCGAGCAACCCTTTCGACAGAGAAAACTCACACACAGACCTCGTTGTGAGGCTTTACAAAAAGACAGTGAAGTTCATTACAGAGAACCAACGTGAATATATAGACATATTTCAATGACGAGGAAGGAGAGGCTCCCCTCCCAAGGTGGCTGTGTTTGTGGCGGGAGGTTCAAGTGCTCAGTGACTATCAGCTATCAGAGCTAGAGATTGACAGGAGACTGTTCCCCTGGCATGTTGCCGAGCGGACAAGTCTTCAGAAGCGACAGACAGACAAGACAGCATCTAGTTCTCCAGGCTGGGGTTCAAACATTAGGTTAACCATATTTAAATGAAATGAAAGACTGTTGCAGTAACAAGAAGTCACATTTTTGCTAGAGGGCGACTTGGAGCTTACACTACTGTCAATGGTGAAAGCCATCAAAACCACTGGCAGGGTGAACAGTAAAGAAGGAGATGCTCACTGTGGGCCCATCTTTGGGAATCCCTCACACGGTTGGCCTGAACTGGAAGGTATAGTAGAGAGAATTTTGTTGCTGCCCTACAAGTTTCTACAAGACCATTGACTGCATAAATGATGTTTTGTCCGTCTGTGTACTGTCACAAAAAATAACCATAATATTTTTGATAGTTTGCTAATTTGTGTGGTTTTTGTTTGGCAGCACAAACAGGAAAATAACTGCGTTTGTCAGTTTTGTAGCTTGTCTTAACATCATTGACAAAACTTTGACATTTTGTTCTTCACTTTCTACCTACAGGCAGGTTGATTGCTGTATGAAGGTCAAAAAATGATCCGTGCTGCATAGTTGCATAGCGTTTACTCAAGTTTCAGAGAGATGTCAGTGGTTGTTGTGGTATGGAGAGACTGCCAGCAGCTTATTGAAAATTATTGTGTGAGAGGTCACGGTTGAGTGTGCATGATGTTATTGCAATTAAGAAAACTAATCAACATCATTAACCCTTTCAGTCTTCTGAGCCGATATACTGTACAAGTATATTAAAACTTAAATCTGTTTTTTTAAATGAGCAGATTCCATTTTGAACTGGTGAGATGTAACTGCTTTTGGTGACAGACTGCAGATTTGATAGATTTGGATTAGTTAATAAGATTATGTTACCAAGGTGTTAAGTTGATGCAGATTTAATGAGGTATACATAAACCTGGGAATTACTGCACTGTTTTCAGGAGCATGCGGAAGATCATTATCAATGACCTTATTGGACAAGAAAATTGCAGTTTATTATTTATAGGAAAGTTTTTTATTCTACAATATTGTAGATAATGGGAAAAACAAACTATGGACATCAGAAACAATTTGTAGACACTATAATGGACTTTATGTAATTAATTGTAAATGTAGCTTATACTGTTATATTCTGTTGTTTATCTCATTTTCTTATTTTAGAATACTCAGAAACATGTCAGAAAAAGACATGAAAAGTTTTATCTCACACTTAAAGACAGTACTTGAAGAACACGTCATAAAGGGTCACTGATGGTGAAGCATTGTCAGTATCCAGAAAGTAGCAGGAACTTAATGCCAGGACATAAATCATCCACAGAAAGGGTACTTTGCATAGCTGCATCTTGGAGAGGTTGAAGTGAATGTTTATCACATTATTATTTAGGACGAAGATGATTCTGTACCTATAAGATTTGAACTCTGAGATCCATCAGATTTGTAATCGATATATATATATAAACACACACATATACATAAGGTTATTACACTAAATAAAATTATTTATGATTGTTCTAGAGAGTGAGAGCAAAAGAAGAAAGTACCTTTTCATTTAGTAAATAGTTTTACAGTTTGTAGAATCTTGGTTACCAAGTCTTCCCAACAATGCATAGTAATGAATTAATCAATCCATCAAGTGCCATGCACTGCAGGCGTGAGCTGATCATGTCTCTCCACAGCTCTGTGCCTGGTGCATGTAATCCAGTTCTGATGTGATCTTGTGTCGAATGCATGATGTCCAGGTATCATGTCTTCTCCCTGTCTTCCATGATCTCTCCTTCCCTGGTACACACAATGTCACCCAAATGTTCTTCGACTGCTCCATATCGACCACCTATCAACCACTCTCTGTGATTTGTATGTGGTCTGAGCCTAAAGGCGATTGTACATTGTGCCAGTTATGTGCCTACAAGTAGGCAGAACATCCAATTTCTGCCTGCTTTTTATTTACTGGGTAGCATCCCTAGTGCCTACATTGTATTGTAGGTGCGGAGTGGTGCTATTCTTTGCTTCCCTTGCGGACCGGCGCTACACAGGCAACCAGGTGTACTAAACCTTTTCTTCGCATTATATGCCCAGAACCTTGATTCACTGGATTCTTATTCTTTTGATAAGGATTTCTTTGTGTGCAAACCTGATTGCAAAACCTCATTTGTTTTCGCTGTCCATGGAAGTTTCAGCATTCTTCAGTAAAAAAATCTCTGTAGCTTCCCAATGATCTTATTGATTGTTTGTTTATTGTCCATGATTTGCTGCCATACAGAAGTATTGGATCAATATAACACTGGAGTAGTAGTTTTTGCAGTGTCATTGTTAGTGAATTCACGCATAGTGTAATCATTTACAGAGTTTTTGAAAAGTAATGAAGGAATTTGAAAATAAATTGTGCTTCAACAGACCATCAGCAGATAGTTACTTTTATTCTTAACAGCAAAAGCAGATTACATACATTTTTATAATGATGCATTACAAATATATTTTGTTTTAAATTTTGTTGAAACAACACATACATCCTTTTTTTCTTTTATTTCAGATGCACTTGTATTGAGTGCACAATTACACATATGATCACATGTGGCATTGTCAATAGTGAGAAGAATACCTCTAGACAGTTCTTTTAATTTTCATTTGACCACACTCGCAATGTCATGGATGTCACTGCTCCATCCTATGTCCAGCACTACATCAAGTAGTGGTTCTGTTTCACCTATCAACATTGAAGACAAAATCAGCACATTTTATGAATGTGAACAAGTTTAAAGTAAGTGACAATAAGACATTTATTTTATAAGATAAGGATAATTATGTAGTATAAGATTTTACTATTTATTTTGGTTGCACTATTTTCCAAATACATAAAGTGTTGTTTTGTTTGTTTGAGATTTGGTAGATTTATTTGAAATAAACTATTTCTCTCTTTATTTTACTTGGGAAAAATGTTGTGCTGTTGTCTAATATTAGTCATTTCTGTTACATCAATCTTTCTCATCACCATGGTAACCTGGCTTATTTTATTTTATGTGGAATGCAGGACTCTGGCCGTCAGTGCCCACCTAATTTCTGAATTCAGAATTGTTTTACTCATGAATTCTGCCCCCTGTTCTTCTACTTGCCTTCTCTGTTTTTTTATTCCAGCAGCTCCACTCTTCATGCCTTTGTGGGTTTCAAGTGAACATTGTAGGCCAAACTTGTTTGGTTATATTGATAGTTTGTTTCTTACATGTGTGTTCTCTCCATCTTCTGTGTAGTGCCATAATTATGTTATGCTAACATCTATTGGTGAAAGTCTACAGTTTGCATGTCCTACTCTTAGTTAACATCATATTTTCAAGTCATAGAGCAGGGCAGATATTATCGCTTGTATAGGTAACCTAACATAAATCATACTTTGTGTATCGTGCACCATCTACTTTGATAAGATAAAACTAGTCACAACAAAGATGAAGTGTCAGAGTAGTGCGCGGTATCAAGAAGCAACTGGTTTGAAATGAAGTTGTCGGGAAGAAATTAGGTACAACATCAGTACTGAACTTCATCAAGAAATAACAAATTAAATGGTTCGGTCACAAGCAGATTACCAACAGGCAATTACACCTGAAATAACAATGTTACTTTGATATAGTGGATACAAAGCAAAAGGCTATCCACTGGACCTCAGAAGAATAACAGAGGCAGTGAAAAACATATGTGTAAACCTGCAGCACAAAGCCCGTTATATATATATATATATATAAATATATATATATATATATATATCTTCTTATCCTGATGCTGTGAGGCAAAACAGGATTGGAAGAATGGAGGACTTCAACAAAAGATAACTTTATTTTAAAATGTTAACTTTCAGTTTGCTGAACTGAGCATTAAGAAATGTGCTGTCATTATCTACAGACTTGTCACTAGAAATATAGAGTTCTAGCAGGTTCAATTTATAACTTGTAACTATACGAATCACATGTGTTTCAGATTCTCATGTTTATCATGTTGCCCCTTGAAATAAGAATGAAAACCAACATTAATTTTGATTTATGTGCATACTGTTAGATCTGTTTTTGTCTTGATACACGACTTAGAAATGACAGCAAGATTTTGGACTTAGTACCATTTAGAGATGACAGCTGAACTGCTGTGTATTTGAATTGTTGAATGCTTGAGTTGACTTCTTTCATCAACATAACTGATTTTTCTTCTTTATCACATTAAATTTTTATTTGATATAGTGATGCTTTGCTTGGATGTGACAGCAGGCAAGTTTCGGTCTTTAAATGGAAACCTAGTAATGATATCGATGACAATGCTGGTGATGATGAAGAGGAAGAAGAGAGGAGGGATGATGATGTAGATGAAGATGATTTTCCTGACAGTGTCAAGATGCAGGTAGTGATAGACCACATTCTCTACAGGTAATTATTATTATGATTGTTGCCTCTTCAGCATTTTTGTGTGTTATATGTGATAATGATCTTGGTAATTCTTTAGAAGTATTGATGTTTCAAAGAGAAAGACCAGGGAAACAGCATTGACATTGGCAACCCCAAGTAGAAAGAGGCAAGTAAATGTTGGAGTCAAAGACTATAAGTGTCACTAGAAAATTGTCAAGAGAGATGCTTACCAGTGTCATCAACATAGGATATATAGCAGTAGTAAAGAGAGACCATAGGTACAATGAATTAAGGAGTGATTTTGGTGCCCAGGGTATGTGATCTGTCACTGACCAAGTCTATGCTGTGCCTGCTCGTGATAACTGAAAACAGACTACGACAGTCTGATAAAGTGGGTAGCGATCAAAATGAAACTATTAATGAGAGAATAGTACTGTGAATACATCTTCAAATAGTATAGGGATTAGTATGCACACCAGCCAAACAACATAGTGAAAACACCCACATAAGTGTCTGCGTCTATCCCATCTCCCTAGTGAACTTCTAGAGTTCTGCTAACTTACCAGTTTAGTTGACATGAATCAGCATGTAAATTCTCTTGTCTAACTATGAACTGAGACAGCTGACACACATACTTTATAGACACGTAATGCAATCCAGAATAAACTGAAGTTATTATTGAGTAGCCTACCTGAAGAAGCCTACCAATTTCTTTGTAAAATTAGAAGCATAAGATATCTCATGTTAATTTACCAACTATACTGACTCTGTTAAGGCTGTTCACAGCCAGTTTGTAAAATGTTTCAAAGATTTAGCACCACAAGAAACAAAGTCAAAGTGTTTCTCAAAACCTTGTAATATCTCCCCAAATTCTACTTTGTGAACTGTGCAAATGAGAAAGCATACGAATTATAAAGAGAATGACATGCACAATCAAAGTAAAGTTACTGGGATTACTGCAGTTTTTACTCTCCTGAAAAGTCAGAGGATTACATGCTGCTCAAAAATGTGGCCTCACTATTTGATAGCACTTTTGTCTGGGAAAATGTTTTCCCAAAATGAAGTGGACTAAATCCAAAGCAAGAAGTCGATTAACTGATGAACACCTTGATAGCACATTGCAGTTAGCTGTAAACATTTTATGCTTGTGTGAGAAGTTCATACTTAATGTTCATAAAATCTATCGCTACTCATTTATAGTTTAGTAGCCATCTCTTTTCCCTCTCATTCATTTTGTTTACTTTCCCTCAGTAAGATATTTTCTACATTATATTATGCCTGCATGCAAATTAATTAATTTATAGAAAATTTAATATGCGAAAAGTATTCCAACCCTCTGCATCCTCAAATTTGTCAAGTCTGGTTCCAGGTCTAAAAATGTTGCCCAATCTCAGCTACCAGCATATGATCATACATATATTATTTTTTCTTGACATTATCAACCCTTAATTTATGGCTTGTAATTTGTATTTCTTATACATCTGACTTGTCATTTTCTTGTTTCATTTCTAATTGTCCTGTCCAAACTGCGATATGTGACCTGAAAGATGCTCTATGGGGAGGCTGTTGAACAGCATCATCATCAACAGTTATTTTAACACCAACAACAAATTCTCGGCTCACAACGACTGTGTTCAAATTTGTAAACAATCTAAGCATAGTCTTTGTTGTCCAGTAAGTTGTCATTATTGATGGTTTTATTTACTTGATATTGTTAGAATATATATATATAAATATGCATGTGTATGTGTGTACACACATACAATTTATAATATAAACTAGCAGTTGTACCAGTTTTGCTGGGAATTAGATTGTTGGTTTCAAAATTGTTTAATAGTTAATATATGGGGATAATGATGTTTATATATTTTTGGTGCATTGCTTCAAAGCTTAACAGAAGTGGAGGTGACTAGCTCATCTTGAAATCAAGATATTTGTCAATTTTCAATCCTGGCCATTTTAATTTACCTTTCACCTATGCTGTGTTGGGAGAATGTAAATGAAGAGAGTCAAGTAACCCTTTTAATCCATGTTGGTCAACTTAAGAATTTAAAACTTACTTCCGATTCGCCATACTCATTTCCTGTGACAGGTTTGTATGCTTAATAATGTGTAACCTACCAGCTAGCCCCATATTAAGGCACCCAAAAAAATTTCACAGGCTGCTAAGCATAGATGATCAACTTAACATTTTTGTACATACTTTGTGTTGCAGGAGCCAAACATGGACACATTGAGCAAAGCGCTTGATCACAAATAACTACATGTAAATGCATTGCCTGCAAAAGTTACCAACAACACAAGAAAAGACAGAATCACTAACATCAGCATAAGAAAGAAAGTTGGCACAAACCGTGCTTGAATTACATAGATAAACAAAGAATGAATGGTTTGGCCACTTAATAAGTGCATCAAAACTCCCACAAATCTGCAGAGTCTTCTACAACAGAACATCGGGAAAGAAGGCAAGAGAGGCTGAAAAGATGGTTGGAGTGGCGTAGCAGAATCCCTGTGAAGAGCAAAGATAACAATCACACAAGCCATAGAGCAGGCGCAAGACAAAAACAGAAAACCACAACACTGGGCAACAACCTGGTAGCAGTGTGACGACAAAAGAAGAATAATGTCCAATAATTTCAGGCCATGAATCAACTGTAGCTGTGCAGCTGTTGTTATAATAGTGCCATACATGAGCAGTAATTATAAGCATTTATTGTGATATTATGGGTAGTAAAAAAATATATAAATATTGACTCTGTAATGAAGAGAGAAATATTGGTTTCTTTAGTTTCTTACTTTCAACAAAGGAAAAAAGAATGCAATATGGTTCAATTCAACGGTTCATGAGGACAGATTGACTGCTTACTTCTTCTTATCTTTTACTCATTTTAGAAGTTGTGTCATGATATTGATTTTAGATTCCCTTTATACTTTGCATTGGCCATAAGTAGGAGGCTACACATATTTCAGAGATTTTCATTTAGACTATGCTCACCATTTGAACAGACACCACACATAGCCACAAATTTGCAGTATAGATTAGTCTTTGATTACATAGACCCATGGTTCATTCTCTGAGGCTGCTGTCTATGCATCTCTTGATGTTATTCTCCAACTTATAGCACTCTTTATCTCTCTCTGGTGATACATCTTAACAGGCTGCTGTTTGTCCATCTCTTGACATTATCCTCCCACTTATAGAATTGTCTCTCACTCTTGCTTGCCTACCTTCACATTTCCTTCCAGTATGTCTTTAGCAGGGTGGTCAAACATTGGATTTGTCTTTGTTTATTTTACAGTGGCTTCTAATTTATTTTATCGTTACTCATACTTTACTCTTCCATTATTTCCTTTGTTTTTATTTTTCATTACAGACTGAATATATTTTTAATCTAACTGTTTTGTTTTGTGAATTGTCCTTGTATTGATCTTTTCTGAATGGTAATAAATTGTTACCGTTAGTATTTGTATAATTTAATCACTGATATCTTGTTTTGTCAGTTTCAGCCAAGAATAGACCCAGAATTATCTAGGCAACTTGATATTGAGCTGGCAAAGTCTGGCTTGTTACCAGGAGGGGCTGGAGATTGTGGTGCTGAAGCTGTTGGAAATCTGGGAGATGCAGCTGATGACAGGGGTAGTAGTGACAGTGGTGGTATTGTCAACAGCGTGTGTCCACATGTCAGTGTCATGCTTGTCTTAAGCAGAGTGGGCATGTCATCTCTGCATCGTTACCTCTGCAGGTGAGTCTACAGTGGGTTTCTGTTTTGCAGCAGAAGTTAACATATCCATGTAGAACATCTCTTTCCTCAATGTAAAAGTATATGAGACCTGTTTTTTTGTGTGAAACAGTTGTTAAAAGTTGTGCACTCATAGCTAATAATTTATATTTTAACAGCTTTTTATCTGTTGAGTACTACTTGAAATGTATATAGAACAAAAGGAAATAATATGGCAATAATGTCTCATCAAAATGAAAAATGTTCAACAATTATCATGAGCCTCAAAGCCAAGTGAATTTGATGACCATCCCCACAAGGTTGACGAGGAATGTTCAGTGATGATGACAATCAATGACATCTTGTTAGCCTCGGGAGATAATGATTAGCAGCGGTGAATTTTATTTCTGCTTTTTCCTGACACATTTTATCTCAGCAAGTTGTCTTAGTCTGACTTCACCAGTTCTCAGACTTTCTCCAGCTGGTCCTGTCCACACAAGCTCCTCCCAGTCTAGTTTAGCCTTCAAGTTCTTCTTCTTCTTCTTCAATGATCCAGTGGCACTTGAGCTTTTGCCTTTGCCCAATGCTATTAGTGGTATCTGCATGTGTTTGTAAGTTGTTCTTTTGTTCACTTAGTGTGTTCCATTTATCTGGCCTTGGAGGAAGGAGGGTCTTTCTGATGTCTTCTAGTGCTTGACACTTGAAGAGGTGGTGTGAACGGTTTCATGATATTTGTACACAGTTGGCACTCTGGAGTGTGTTGTGGATGAATTCTGTTCAAGTGATTATTAAGTGTTATGTGTTGGGTCTGAGTCTAAAATGGTGCTCTGATCTCTTCTTGTAAGGTGATTGATGTTGTCATTAAGGTTAGGGCTGGCCATATGGGTGTACACATCTCTTCCTGTTTTTTCCCATGGCCCATCTGTTCACAAATTTCCTTATTTGTTGTCATTAGGATTTGCTTTGCTGTATGAAGAGTTGTTGCTGTGATTGGTTGTTCCTATGTTGACCCTTTCTTGGCTAGCCTATCTGCTTTGTCATTTCAAGGTGTGTTTGAATGTCCGGGATCCACTGCATGGTTATTTTGATGTCATGTGATGTAATAAGTCTGTCAATATCTAGGGCTATATGGGATAGTTCAGATTTACAATGTCCACCATCCTCTAGGGCTTGAAGGGCAGACATTGAATCTGTGAAGATAATTATGTTTGTGCCTTTGATGGAAAGGCATCGAAAACAGTCTTCAGGTGTTTCAGCTTCTATCGCATGAATTTCAGCCTCATAATTGGAGCATATCTCCCCACATGCACCAAACAGCTCTTCGGATGATCTGTCTGGTATTGTATATATGCTCCGTAACCTGCTTTGATGGTGGCTTTAAATGCAGATCCATCAGTATAGACATGTATCCATTCTTAGGGATAGGCATCAATGGTTCTTTGAGATGCTATCATAAGGCTGACTGGTGGAGCGTTTAGTTGCTTCATCTGTCAATTTTGTTCTAATTTCAGGTGTATTCAAGAGTGTATGTGGTGGTAAGTTTGCTATTACTCTCTGCAGCTGCTGTCTTGTTTCTGGAAGGTGGTATCTGTCTTTGATTTCACTGACGTGGTGGAGGATTGACTTTTGTTTAATTCTGTTTCTCTGTTTCAACTTCTCAACAAGTAGTTTATTGGGGTGATCTTGATTCATTCTTTTGCTCCTTTCATAAGCTTCAACAGCAGCTTTGTCCCTCCGCAACCCAAGAGGTTCCACATTTGTGTGTATTTCACATGCGGCGGTTGGTGTTGAGCCTCATTGCTCCGCTGATTAGGCGTAAGGCATTGTTCTGTACTCTGTCCAGGGAATCAAGGTTTGTCTTGGAGCAAGTTGTTAGAAGAACACTGTTGTACTCTATTGCAGAGCGGATGTAATCAAGATATAAGCCTCTCAGAGTATCTTTGTCTGATCCCCATGTTGTGCCAGCAAGCTTCTTCAATAGCTGTAATCTTCTTAATGCTTTGTTCTTTACATTCACAACATGCTTCTTCAGGTTAAGCTGGCGGTCAAGTGTTACTCCAAGATATGTGGGGTGTTGTTCTCTTAGCAGTTGGTGATTGTCTAGATTTAATGTGATATTCTGTTTGGCAACTTTGTGACTAATAGTGAAGATGGTATACACTGTTTTGGCACAGTTTATCTTTAGTTTCCATGTCTGGCAGTAGTCATGGAGTTTTCTTAGGTCTCCGTTAAGTTTACGTGCTCCACTTTCTACATCCTCATGACTTTGCCAAATAGCCAGGTTGTCTGCGTATAGCGCTTTTCAGCCGTAATCTGACTTGCAAGGTCATTGATGTATATGAGAAGAGGTGCAACTTAGGATGAGCCTGTGGTAAACCCTCTTCTAAGACCTCCTTAGATGAAATTGCATCATTGATTTTTGTCTGGATCAAATGCGGTCAATTAAGAATACTTAATCCAGTTGTACAATTTCCCATGTATTCCAATGTCCATCATCTTCATAAGGAGGCCTTTTCTCCATACTCAATCGTAAGCCTGCTGCAGGTCAAAGAAGATGGCTACTGTGTGTTTGTTGTTCTGAAGCTGTTTGTATTCTTTGAGTAAGCCTAAAAGTTGGTCCTCTGTACAGTTGCCAGATCTAAATCCCGCCTGTTCGTGGCATAGAGTGTTGGTACTTCAAGAAACCAGTAGAGACGACAATTTACAATTTTCTCAGCTAATTTCCCTAGACATGATGTTAGGGAGATTGGTCGGTAACTTCTGGGTTCACCTGGGGGTTTGGTGTTTTTCAGGATAGGGATAATATGGGCACTCCTCCAGGCTTTGGAGACATTCCATTTCTCCATGTCATATTAATTAGATGGAGAACTGCTACCTTCCCTATTGGACCCAAGTTTAAAACATCTGCGTTGTGGATCTTATCTGGTCCAGGAGACTTTCTAAGTTTCAATTTCTTTAATGCCTGTTCTAATTCTGTCTACTGCTTTCTTTCTCAAAAATGGAAGCATTTATCTGTTTAGCTTTTTCTTGTTGCTTCAAGTGGTTCAGACGCTTTCTGTCTATCTCTGTGAGTTCCCCGCTCTGTTCACTGATGCAAAGTACGTTGAAGTGCTCTGCTTTTTCTGGTCTTCAATGATTGTTTTCCTTCCATCTATCACTGGTTTGGATTGTCTTCCTACTATCCCCAGACAGATTGTTGATCATAGCTGAGCTTTATTTCCATTACGTCTGAAGTCTAGTTTTGAGCATGTGTCTATCCATTTTTAGCCTTCCTAACTGCAAGTTTTACTTTTGCACAAGCTTTATTGTACTGCACTTTTATGTCCAGTGATGGTGTGGACTCTAGTGTTTTCCTTAATGTGCTTCTTTCATAGATGGTGTCTTGTATGTCTTGGTTCCAAAATGGTTTGTGTGATTTCCGCTGCCTTGGGATACATAATGATGAGGCTTTCAGAATTGCTTTGATTACTTCTTCGTTGAAAGTCTCAACACTGCTGCTTCAACTTGTGAAACAGAGAGTCAGTTGTTTCTTAAAAGTCTCAGTTAGCTTTTTGAAGTTCCACGTGTTTTTGCTTCGAAGGCTCTACTTACAGTTGTTATAGTAGTAAGGAGTGGTTTGTGATCACTTCCGATATCATCAAGTATTTGAGAATGGCAGGATTCTGTCAGGTCGGATGAGCAGATGGTCAGGTCAGGTCGAGTAAGTGAGAGGTGAGCTCTGTGCAGCAGAGTTGGTGGAGATTCTGCATTCTGTAATACTGATAGATTTGTTGTATCACATAGCTCTTCTATTAATTTTCCTGTCCTGTTGTTGTCTGGGTAGCCCCAATGTGGAGAGTGTCCATTTAAGTCACCAGGCAAAATAGTTTTGCGATACTGTGTGTTGTGCAGTTCTGGCAGTTTGAGTGTTTTCTCTGGGGGTTATAGATGTTGTATATGGTATATTTTCCTCAGAGTGCCAGATAGTAATTTGTTGCACATCTGTGGGATGGGCTGTTGTAAGCTGTGATGCATCTCCCTGAATGTCGTTACATATGTATGTGACTATGCCTCGGCAGTCAGTACACCTACAGGGATAACTAGTGTATCCAGTCAAGTGCAGGTCACTGTCTTTGTGTAGGTTTCTTGCAAAGGGCCACATGTACCTTGTGGTCATGTAATAATTTGAGAGTTCAATCTTTTTGTTTCTTAGGCCACAGATGTTTAATTGTAGGATATTAAGTGAATGTTTGTTCTTTTGGTCATCTGACATCTGTAGGTCCTTCTTCCTCCAAAGGGTGTTGTGTATTTCTATGTTTGCATTTGTTTGTTTTGTTTTTTTCCAGTAGTCAATTTTTACAGCAGAACAGCCGGTTACCCTCTGTCTGGCGCGACCTTGATATTCTAAGTCGCGTCCGATCTCGCTTGAATTTCTATTATTGTACATAGCATTGAAAAGCTGGGAGTCTGGATTTCCTACCCACCCCGGACAGGAGCCAGAATAATACTGCCATAGCACTAGTGGATGAGGGCTTTCTGTGCAGCTTAATGATACTGCAGCCAAGGTAGGGTTCGCTGTTCTCATTCCCAGCCACCAGATTGCCTGCTGGTCACGCCGAGCTCAGTTATACTCTAGGCTTGTGTCCAAATGTTCAAGGCAAGAGGATCATCACGTCCTGAGTCACTGCGCCTGTACGATGGATGTCAGCCGTCAGAAAGCAGCACATATTGGTTCTCTATCCTCAGATCTAGTTAGTACCCTTCTGACTTCTTTCCAACCACAGAGGGTGCATGTACATTGTCAAATATTATACAAATGTTTACCACATCTACTCAGTTATGCTGTAGTGCTGTGCCAGATCTGAATGGTCATATGAGAGGCCATTAGAGCTCTCACTGTGGTTAAGAGTATTGGAGGGGGAAAAAAGGGACGTGGGTAGGGGAAAGAAAGGAGGGAAGTGGGAGGGTTAAGCAGGATTACTCCCACCCACTCATGTTGTTAGCCAGTCAGCGAGACTGTTGCCCGTGTGGCACGTGGAGCCAAACATGAGCTAGGTGAGAAGTGGGGACCAAATAGGATCATGACTATCCATGGACATACCCAGGATACGGCTGTCTTTTTCCGTGAAAATCCCCTCCCTTCTCCCCCAAACCCCAAGTTAAGCGCATATATTTTTGTGAAAAAGGGGGTCATTCCACCATTCTTTGCAAACCATCTCTCCTTAAATATCCTTGAAATCGATCTTCATCCATCGGGGGCCCAATCATGCTTTTCAAGAGAAAAAAAGGTCCTAACTTTTTGGGTGGACTTGAAACAGGGATTTGATGAGCCATGAAAAGACAGTCTTATGGCAAAATTTAAAAAGAAATGGAACCCAAGACAACATGTTTAGATGGACCCATCCCTCAAAAATAACCAGTCCACTTGATGGTCTGCAGAGCAAAAGGTATTGCTACATTGGGGAACATCAAAAAGGGAATATTTTAATTTCTTTTCCTTTTTTAAATTAATGACATTATAAAGTCTCCCTGCAGGGAAAAGGGCCCCTTTTTATGAAAAGGGTTTAGACAATGGTGTGCAGACAAACACACTACAACTGCAACTAATAAAATACAGCAAGTCAGAAAACATGGAATGGGCAGAGAAAGTGGTATGTCACAATCCACAGACAAAACCCCCCCAAAATTCTTCCTCACCTAAGGAAAACAGCTAACATACCCAAAGGAAAACCCCGATTCAAAAGTAAGCTGCCCACATTCTATAGATTTGAAAAAAAGACTCACATGGAACAAAAAAGGGAAAATAGGGAAAGGGAAAGGTCAGAAAAGACTTTGCTACTTGGTTTGAACATCAACTGGGGAGCAATAACACACACAAAAAAATTTTATAATGGAACAATAAACCCCCCCTAGGTTGGTAAAGCATGGCCCCACAGCCCAACTGACATTAAACACTGGAAAAAGTACAAAACGTTAAAATTATCACGGAGCGAAATCTAATAATTGAGATTTGCAAAAAACCCGGGATACTAACCTGGCATACAAAAGAAAAACCAAAGTGATCCAGATGAAAAAAGTAATTGACCCAATAAAGCAAGGATTAATGATCATATGGAATTACAAAAAGAAACTTGCCACGAGAAAATGATTTTAAAAGACAGTTTAGATGACCGCCAATGCACACAATACTGGTGATACCCAATCTTCCTTACCCGGGGCAAGTCAGTGAACACCAATACAACAATAATTGGTCCACAGCAGAGAGGTGAATGCCCTGCAATAGAGATCTCTATAGCAGTCCAGCTCTCCCAAAAAGTCGGATACGCCAAATGTGGATCTGCAACAGATGCAATTAAGAATGGAACACGTATCTTTATTACATATCCCCCCAACAAGGGGAAGTTCATTCCAACTTAAAATTTTGTTCAAATTCACAGAGAGGTTCAAAAGAGACTACTAAGTCTGCAATATGATCATGACCATTTTATGCCAGCAAAGGGGCTTTTCACAATGCACTATTTGTTTTGAAGCCATCCAGAGTAAACTTCCATCCCTGAGGAGCTCACAAAGTTTCCACCAACAAGATAGTTTCACTCCATTGGGTACCATCACACTGTGGACTCTCAGGGAATGAAAAAGGGAGAAAATGCAAAGAAGGGGGGGAATTGAACAGGGGAAAAAAAATCACATACTTTGAAAAAAAAAAATATTCTGGACATTAAAAAGACCTAAACTATCCAGGTGCAGTGGCTATGTGTGGTGTCTGATTGAAATGGTTAGCATAGTTCCTGACATTGACAATTTAACATATGGGTGGCCTCTATACTTTAGACAATACAAAAAGTATAAAAGTGGAATCCTAAAATCAAATATCATGAATCAAATATCATGACACAACTCTCAAAATGAGTAAGAGAGATAAATAAAGAAATAAGCAAAGTCAATATGTCCTCATGAACCCTTAGAATTGAAACATATTGTATTTTTATCTTTTGAAAGTGAAACAACAGAAACCTATATTTCTTCATTAGAGTCAATATTTATATCTTTTTTACTTCACTTCCATTCTAACCATTTTGTATGTTTGAGAAATGCAGAATGTTTCACATTATATCTTTGTTAGATGTTATGAAGTAGTTAATATCACATAAATACAAATGGCATGTGTAACATATCTTTGTGTTCTTTTCAGATACCTGTGTCCTCTCCGCCAGCAGAGCTGCATCTTTACCCCCACATCCATGGGCTTCTGCAGCAGCAACAACAGCATTATATATTGGACTACCATCTCCTCTAATTCCCCATCAAACTTCAGTCAAATTAGACTTTGGATCATAATGGAGATACAAGAGCATCTATCTTATGCTTACAGGTATGATATGAAACCCACTTACAACTTACATCACTTTTACAAATGTTGTTTCATAAAATAGGTACATACTGACTAACAGATTGCTCAACTATTTCCTCAACATCAATATCCTCAAGTAAAACATTTTATGAAGCAGATGACTAATTGCTGTGAAGGAGACGGCTAATTGTTGTGTGAATGCAGATGACTAATTGTTGTGAAGGGAGACGGCTAATTGTTGTGTGAATGCAGATGACTAATTGTTGTGAATGCAGATGGCTAATTGTTGTGAATATAGATTACTAATTTGTATGAATTCAGATGGCTAATTGTTGTAGATTATAGATTACTAATTTGTATGAATGCAGATGGCTAATTGTTGTGAATTATAGATTACTAATTTGTATGAATGCAGATGCCAATTTTATGAATGCAGATGACTATCGAAGGTAGTGCAATGGCTTAGAGTACTTCAGGTGTTTGTCAGAATTGTGTTGACGAAGCACTATATTCCTGGCAAATTAGACAGACCTCAGTTGTCTTGGCTAGAGGACTAAACTAGAACCCTGGTTTTTTTCCATATTGGGTTTTTGGTATGGGTTGAAAACCTATTCCTGTAAAAAATGTATCTCTTTGCATAAGCTAAAGACAATCTATTTGCAGAAACAAGTGCAAGGAAAACTGCAAGGCTGAAAAAAAGTGAAGCAAGTCAGATAACAGGCTCAGCAATGGCTAAGGGGGGACTGCCTAGAGTAGTTGATAGTAGCTCGGCCTGCTGCTGTGAGGCCTCATAGCTCGGGTTCGAACTTACTGTCTGGCATTTGTTCGAGTCCCCTGGTCTTACTCAGGCGATACATAGTACCTCAAGTCGGAGAAATCTGCCTGTATGGCGAGGGACTACTAATTACAGTACATTGAGCACACGGCTGCCAGTGTAAGTAATTTACAATGTGCCGTCTGCCATGTAGAAATTGGAAAACGTTTTCAGAAATCAGTTTCGAGATGAAACCGTCTGAGTTGAAAGCGGACGAAAGAAAAAAAAAAAAAAAAGCAATGGCTAAGGATCAAACAAAAAAAACAACTTCACACTGAATCTCCTTCTTCCTTAAAATATCAGCAGAGGATGCTGGAATGTGACATTGTATCAAGTTGGAAAAACTCTCACAAGTTTCACAAAAATTATATTTGTATAAGGTTCACTTTCTGTGCATCACAAATCGTTTTTATAGACAGGAGTTGGGAAATAAAAGTATGAACTAAGGAGACACCATAATTTGTTCAGACAAGACAGATAGAATAGAGGAGTTGCGCTGGGGGCAAAGTAATGCATTCAAAACAAATTAGTGAACACCTCAAATTTGGGATCTTTGTGGTGTGGATGTTAGATATAACACTTGATAGCCTGCCCATCATAGGTGACTCCTGATAGGTCAACCGTGACCTTGAAATTATTATAAGAGCACCAGAACATGCATACCATTTTCTGGATTCAAAATGATTAAAGTTCACGTAATTGACCTTATTTCTAAGCTATTTTGTTTTTACTTTTGAGGTACTTTGCATGTCATTCATTGCATTATCTCTTCTTTCTGGTTTTCAGTGATTGGGACAACACTATACAGCCAAGGCCAGGCTCTATGGCTGCCCAACACCATCACCAGCATCATCAGCGTCTTTCTGCCCTCAATTCAGACCTACCACTTCCACCATTAGTCACCTCTGTGCCACCCTTTACCTTTGACCTAGCCTCCCATCTCGCTACCCATACCACACATACCTCCACAACAAACACCACAAGCGCTTTCAAGTCATTAGCGGGTAAGCCTTTGACTTCCTCCATTCTTCCTACTCTTAACAATGTAAGTCATATGACCTCTGAGGGAAGTTCTGTAGACCCGTCAAGACCATTAGATTTCACATCACATTCAAAAATTCCTCAGTCATGTTTGAGTTTGGCAAAATCTGTCCCTTCATCCTCATTCTCTCCGCTATCTTTTTCTTGCCCTTCCTCTACATCTGCCCCTTCCTCTTCCATACCTGGTGTATCTATGACATCTGTAATGTCCAAGTCTGGTGGCTCCTGTCATGGTCCTCCTTGTTCCGACCTACCCAGTTGGTGGTAATGCTTCATCCAGTAAATGGGAAGGAACCAGCACTGTCGAAATTTAGTGGAAACAAACCAGTGGCAGGTGTTCAGAGTCAGCACTCACAACACAATATAGGAGTTCTTCCCCTAACCGGTGGTTTGCAAGGACCATCTCTACCTACCTCACCAGCTGTGTTAAAAAATTTAAATTTTACCCGAGCGCAATACCCAAACTTGTTCTCATCCACTGACACACGGTCAGGACTTGCTCCCCATCCAGCTCCTAGTGCCTCCACTACAACCATGTCCACAAATGGAGGCACAGATGTCTCTCTATCCTGCAGTAATAGCTTGTCTACCATGGTCAACAATATTGGTGTAGGAACATCTACACCTTGTAATGACCCAGAATGCAATGCTCACCACCACGATGACAACTGTGACAGTGTTGATGACAGCTGCTCAGAGAAAGACTCTAGTACTTCCACATCCAACCAGAAAGAAGGAAAATCTGCGACTGCTGCTACTGTGAATTTTTGGACATAGTAATGTAAGTTTGTGTTCAGTGTATTTGTTGTCTTCAGCAAAACAATCCATGGAACAAACTATTCATGTACAATGGAAACAATTTTCTGTTAGGTGCATAAATAAGATAGAACACCTGTCTCTTATTTATAAAGATGAGGGTTCAAATCACTGGTACGGTTTGAAATTTTTGTCTGTCAGGGTACAAAAATAAAATCTCAAACTGTACATTGTGTGATGACATCCTTTAGTGTGCTTTTGAGTTTAGCAAATTCTGTCCTTTCATCCTCTTTCTCTCCACTATTTTTATCTTGCCTTTCCTCTACATTTACCCCTTTCTCTTCCATACCTGATTATTCTATGGCATCTGTAACATTCAAGTCTGGTGGCTCTTGTCATGGTCCTCTTGTTCTGGCCCTCCGTTGGTTGCTATGCTTCATCCAGCAAATGGGAAGGAACCACACTGACGAAACAAACCAGTGGTAGATATTGAAAATCAAAGGACTTCCAGTCTAGTAGCGAAATAAGGATATTTAGCAAATGTCAAGTCAATCCTTATGTATGGATTGGAAAAAATCTACCAAAACGACTACCCAAAGCTTACACAATTTTGTCAGTGATGCTTCGCAGGATAGAAGGAGTGAAATCGTATGATGAGGATACAAATAAGGAACTTGTGGAAAGAACCAATCAAACCCCAATGAAACAAGAGCTTAAGAAAAGACACTGGCATTGAATAGAATATACATTAAGAAGACAAGCAAATAGTATAGCAAGGAGTTCTGAAATACATGTAGAAAGAGAAACAGGAAGATCAAAACACACATGCAGAAGAAAGCTGAATATAAATGTTGGGATAATTAGAAGAAATACATGGAAAGAATGTTGTAGGATAGCAACAAATAGTGAATGTTTATTGAGAACCTGTGCTCTTGAGGGAGTTGCAAAAGCAACAAATAAAGAAATTTGGCTGAAATTGTGTCATGGGAGACACAGAAAGAGAGGTTTACATATATATATTTCTCTCGTACTATTATATGTTACATAGGGCCTGCAAGTAATTTCTCCGTACTGCTCTGTCCTTGGCAACTAGCTCTCTCTATTCTATAGAATTGACTCGATATTTCTGCCTCTCGGTAAAGTTCATTTCAGGGTGTCCCTAGTTCATCCTTCTTTCTTGAAACCTTTGCTTGCCACTTCAATTCCTACTTTGTTATTCTTTGATTATTTCTTCTCAAAGTATGCCTAACATATCTCCATCTTCTCTTTCTTATAACAGTTGTTACTTGTGGTTGACCATGCATTTCTCTGATTTCATCACTTCTGAATTCATCCCATTTTATATTCATTATTTTTCACAGACATCTATTTTCAAACACATTCAATTTACTTTCTATATTTTTAGTCATTTTCCAACTCTCGCTGGCATATGTTAGGATTGATACAACATTGGAATTGAAAATTTAATTTATTTGTAAATTGTTTCTTTTTAAATATTTCCTGTCAATCAAAATTGCTACCTAAATAGGTGATTGCTCTGTTATTTTTAGCATTTTGAATTCTAGGGTGATATCTGCATTACTTGCCATAGGTGTCTTCATTATATTTGTCTTCTCATAGTCTTATCTGTAGTCCAACTTTTGATGCTATAGATGAAAAATTGTCTGTTTTTTTTGCATATCTTGATTGCTTTTACTTAATTGTAGGATAAGCTATATTCTTTATTTATTCTCTAGACAATGTTCATTAACTCTGTTGTTTGAAAATTGTTCATTTTTATAAAAGAGGTGACTTTAATAATTCATTAATTAATAAAAAAAATAATTCATTTATTGACCGATGTGTAACAAATACAAATTTATGTGCTGTTTTAAAATATAGATGTTTACGGTAAAAAGTGATTTAATTTCTTTATTATCAAGTAAATACTACTTTATATTAAAACTAAATTACGAATTTTCAATTCAAATGTTGTATCACTCTAACACTTCCAGTGAGATTGGAAAATGACTAAAGATATAGAAAGCAAGTTGAATGCATTTGAAAATAGATGTCTCGAAAAATAATGAATATAAAATGGACGAATTCAGAAGTGATGAAATCAGAGACATGTCTGGTCAACACTAGTGACAACTGTTTTAAGAAAGAGAAGATGGAGATATGTTGGACACACCTTGAGGAGAAATGATCAATGAATATCAAAGCGGGCAGAATTTAAATTGGATGCAAAGGGTTCAAGAAAAGAGAGTCGATCTAAGGAGACCCTGAAACGAACTTTGATGAGAGAGGCAAGAAATATCGGTCTCAGTTCCATGGATGAGATTGAGCTAGTTGCCCAGGATAGAGCGGTATGGAGAAATTACTTGCAGGCCCTATATATATAGCAGTACGAGAGGAATTATATATTTATTATTAAATACCACTTTAGCTAGTGTTCAAATAATATTGAAGTATATATTACATTATATTTATAAGGTTAAATTGGGAAGAGGGAGTCTAAAAATACAATTTCAGTTTACTAAACACTTGTAGTTCTTCATAGAAATATCTTAACAAATATCTAATGTTTGGTTTATTTGAACAATATTATTTATCATTGACTTGTTGGCCCACAATGGATGATATGGTGAACATCACGCTGGTGATGGCTGCCTTTACTTCCCAGTGCTTTTCCTGGTACCCAATTGAGGCTGGGTTGACCTGAGAGCTGAAAATTAAAAAATACAATTCCTACAAAATATTTTCACCATCTACTAAATTATATCAGGGACCTACGCCGTGCTGGATTTGTGCACTCCTCTCGCAGATCTTCCTGTTTAAGAAAGAGAGGTTGGAGCACACATGGTTACGCACCGAGAAGGGGAAGGGAAGAATGAATGTGGTCAACACTGCGCTGAACACCTGTACTTCCCATTGTTTTCTGGTACCCAATTGAGATTTGGTAGACCGTAAGGTTGTTACAGTAGGAAAAATTAATAAATTTGTATTTTTGTGAAATGTCAATATTTGTACATCACTTTAGAGATTACTGTAATGTCTTTTCTTTTGCAGACTCAGGTTGCTAAAACAAGCACAAATTATATAGAAATGAAAGATAGATTGAGAAAGAAATTAAAAAAGCGGGTAAGTACAGATGATACATGTTTATCACTGTTGTCATATACTTACTCTTCTTCTTTGCATTCGTTCTTTACAACCAATTTTAATCACTCTTTGTGATATGTTTGATCTTGCCAAGAACGTGTATACGTTGCACATTGTTTAGTAGGCCCCTAAACGCATAGACTTCTACACGTTTAGGACACGTGCATCCGATTTCAGCCAAACCTCCTTAGTCGCCTCTTACGACATGCGTGGCAGGTAACAGTGGTTCTATTCTTTACACCCCAAATTTGGGCCCGTAACCACTCGGGCGGTATACTTACTCAACTTGATTGCTATTCTACTTTGTGGTGTAAGTTACATTGTCATACTATCAGTACATATCTGATATTAATCATATGGTTTCACTATTTAGAATTGTTTTTCTTCTCTGTGTGATATGTATCGTATTTGTGTGTATGTGTGTCTATGTATACAACATTGAGGTAAGATGATTTGTTTCAGTTCTCCAATCAACATTTTAACACATTGAACAGATCTATGCATCCTTCATTCTTCCATGAAGCAACCAACTGAATGTATTTTTTTATCTTGCTGTACCCAAGGGATGTTGGTTGACATATCATCTCTGTACCTCGCATATAGAACCATGCTTGTCAGTACTGACGTATTTAAGTTAGTCATAGACAATAAATAAAGAAACAGCAAAATCTCTGCAAACCATAGAGAGTGAATTTGAAGAATTCTGACTATATCATGGACTGCTAAAATGACTAGTTTTAATGTACTGGAAAGCAGTTAACTGTAAAGAGAAAGATCATTATCAGCCAAACATTTTCTGGCATCTATGAAAACACATTGTGACAGCCGTCGATATAAAAAAGGAGGTGGTGGTGGCGAGACAGGACAACAGAAATTTTGGATATCGTAACTTCATGGCATTAAAAAAATGTCAACATTTGAAGTGACAGTCGGTACTCTGGATAAATGTTTGTGAAGATTTATGATCATTTACACAAGCTGACATGACACATGATGATGATGTTTTTTGTTTGTGATGAAGGGAGGACAACAAAAATGATGTAATGCTAAAGTATGTTGTTGATGAGATAGTTTAATCTGGATTATTCATGTCCTAAAGAATGTTAGTCCATATTTTAATCTGGATTATTCATGTCCTAAAGAATGTTAGTCCATATTTTAATCTGGATTATTCATGTCCTAAAGAATGTTAGTCCATATTTTAATCTGGTTTATTCATGTCCTAAAAAATGTTAGTCCATATTTTAATCTGGTTTATTCATGTACTAAATAATGTTAGTCTCTGTAAATTTGGTTTTGTGTCATCCTTGAATGCAGCAATCTGAGATCAAGCACAAGCAAGTGACACCAGAAATGGTTTATACAGGAGGCAGTAGAGAAGAACTTGATCGCTGGAAAAGAAAGGATTGGATGGTTTACTTAACTTCATTAATGGAACTGATAAAGATGGTCAAGTCAAAGTTCGAGACAAGGAGCTGACTGCAAAAGCTGCTAAACGGGCAAGACAGAAGCAGAAAAAGGTAAACTTTTGATTTATTATATCTGAAAGATTGATAAATAAACTACTTTCTTTCCACCCTAGAGTTGGAACTATTGAATTATTCTTATGTTCACTGCAGATATTGTGATTATTTTAGGCACATAGAATACTTCTGTTCAAGTATTATTTAAGTTGTATGTGTTGGATCTGGAGTAGGAAAGTGATATTCTGATCCCTTTTTTAGAAGGTTGGTAATGTCTTTGGGATTAGGGAGAAGTACATATATTTGTTGATCTACCTCATGGTAATTACAGTTGCTCTTCTGTTCAATGAGACCCTCTTCCTTGTTTGCAGTTTTTAATAGTTGTTTGCCTGTGTATGATCAATTCTTTGCTAATTTGTCTGCCCTGTCATTGCCAGGTGTGACTGTCTAG